>JAJMAV010000007.1:0-141491 GCA_030565045.1 Starmera caribaea
AACCAGTTGGTAATTGGGAACATTATTTGAATGCATGTGAAATGATACAGGAAGGATGGCTATCACTAAGGCACCAGAATGGGGAAAAATCGGTCATCAACGTCAAATTATTTGTGGCTCCACAAGATCTAACAAGAGAACAATTAATAAATAGAAACCACCTCATTCGTGCAATTATGACTACAATCACACGACGAAGAAAATTAGGAGCTGAAGTTAGAGAAACTCTGGAACAAACCAAGGTGAAGTTTTTAACTTTACTCAGTTTACACAGCAGTATCATTAGTTAACAATCAGATAATTTCTAAATTTGAAAGTAAGGTGGTATTTACTTGAGCAACAATTTAAAAAGAAAGTGAAAATGATATAAATTGAAACAAATATAATAGTTGAGAATAAATCAAAATAAGAAGAAAAGAAAAGAATCTTAAAATTTTAGAAACTAACTAACTAAATCCAATCAAATTTTTTGAGGAATTATCATTGATTCTGAGTTCCGCACTTCATCACATAATTGTTTGATATAATAATTTTAATGAGAATTGAAAGGAATTTAAGTGAATTAGAAAGAAAAAAGACTAGATTTAATTAAGATCAAGATGTAGGAAATATTAAAAGAAAAGAAATAACAAATCAATGAATTGAATACGAATGGAAAGAAGAAATGAAAAAGTCAATTAATTCCAATTACTAAACAATCAAATATGGAAATTACTATATAGTTGAGAAAATAGAATTTTTTAAAACTAATAGATGTTACATGACAAAAAAAAGATCGTGTTTCTGTGCCAGGTCAGATTGTATGATTATAATAATAAAAAACAATCAGTTAGTTTTAGCTTTTTTCTTCAATTTTTATGAGGTCTTAAAATTACCAAAATTTCAAGCTGGTTAAATCACTTATCCTCTTTAATAGTCTCTCTATATAATTCAATATTGCAGTCATCCTCAATATCTATGCTAACTAGGGTAATTGGAAAAATAACACACAAGAGCCAATAAGAAAAAAATGAAATTAAAAATGCAAAAAATGTGTCACCATAATAAAAATTTAATAAACCAACTTCAAATTTGTCTGAGTTGTGCAAAGAATGAACTTGCCAGACCATTCCTGGAATTCCAGGCGCAGTACCCAGGAAAAATGAAATAAAAGCTCTAAAATTAAAGCCAAAACTGTAATAATAATCACCTTTTATTTCAAACGCTTGAGAAATTCTGTAGTTTTTCTTTCTAACAATGAAATAATCACAAATAATAATTGAAATGATTGGAGTTGTGATGACTCCAAATGAACTAATTACAACCAAAAACGAGGAAGTTGAATTATAGAAATTCCAAGGTTGAACTGCAAATGATAATAACGATGTTAATAAAGCACCTCTTTGTACATTAATGTATCTTGGTAGCACACCAGCAAGATCAATGCCACCAGCAAATCCACAAGTTAAAACATTTAGGCAAATTTGTGAAAATATGAATGCGATTGAAATAAAAACTGCGGCACATCTAGTTTTAGCATCATAATTTTCTTTTAACCAGGTCAATACAATATCTGTTGGCATCCAAATCTGTTCACCATATATGTGTTGAGTTGTAGAAGCACCGATTATGCCAAATAAGGGAATAATTGTAGTTGGTAGTAGTAAAGCAATGATGGTTCCTAAATACAATTTTGTTTTTGAAGAGGCAAACCTTGAATAATCTGATTGATTGGTTGAACCAGGTGATACACCACTAAACCAAATTGTAATCAAATAAATCCAAGTCCAGCTTCTTTTTGATCCACTTAAATCGGTTTTCAATGTAAACAGATCGCCATATCCACTAGCCTTGTGCACCAAGAAAACTACCATTCCTAACATTGCAAAAAAAGCCATAAAACATGACACAATTAAAGGTTTGTTCATTTTTTCTGGTTTCATTAAATAAAAGAAACAACAGATAAAATGAAAGATCATGAAACCAATCAATTCTTTTCTAGTCATTGCTATATTTGAACTGAAAGTATTTGGTAAATTCATGTAGGTTTTTGAAAAAGATGATAATAATAAATTAATACTTAAACCACCTAACCAAGCGTTTGAACCGTAATTAACAATTGAAAGTAAAATTCTAATCAATATCCCTAGCCCAGAACCATAAATACCAAATACAACTCTTTGACAAATAGTATACCCAATATGCCAATCAGTTCCCGGATAAGAATTGGCTAATGTCAAACAAATAGTAACAATGTCACCAATGATATAAGCACCAATGATTTCTTTAACACTCAAACCTAAAGTTAACGAAGAGCTAGCAGATAGCCAAGTACCCATACTAAAGGATATAATACCCCAATATGCAAAATTAGACCAAAACCCCCATTGTCGATTCTTTGATTTAACAGGTAATAAATCTGGGTTTCTTAAAACTGAAAGTATTTCTCTCTTATTTACTGGAACTTCCAAAGTTCTTAGCACAGATGACAATGAAACCTGCATTTTTGATAAGAATCATTGGTTATACCTTTGATGGCAATGAGTTATCATAACACGGAATATTAACTCAATTTATGCTCAACAACTTCCAATGGAATAAAAAATGTTATAAGCGAGTAAAAAGTTGAATATTTTCTTAAATATGAATATGCTTCTGGACATCACCAAAATAATCACTCATTGTTGTGTGATGTTCACTTGAGTCCAACCATGTGATACACAATAATTAAGCTGTTAAATTGTATTAATTTAGGTTGTGTCAAGAAAAACTCTTGATAATGACACAAAAACAAAATTTATGCTGGTGAATTTCCGTGTTTAGAATAACTGAACAATTTCAAATAACCTGATCTGAGGAGCTGAAAGCTAATAAAGATCATTTAGACTCGGAAGAGCAAATCATAGCAATGCCTTGGAAAATTAGATATCCAACAGCAAAAGGTGCCATTCTTTATGAAGTTGAAACAAGGCCCTCGATAATTGATTTTGAATACTCTTATGAGGCATTGAAAAAAGATCCGACAGTCAACTTTGAGATTTCTGAAAACTGGTCACTGTTTGTTTATAAAATAATTGTTGTTATTGCCACAGATGATAGAAGTTGCACTGAAATAATAAAAAATTGGGTAATGTCAAAATTACCAACATCAATATTTGAGCAATCCAAGATCCCACAAAACCCAGACTTCATATATTTGGACCGTGTTTCGATAAAGTATAGGCCATTAACTTTGAGCACCAAGAACATTTATGTGGTTCATGAAGTTACCAAATTTTTAAAATTGATCTACTATTGTTTGAGACTAAAAATTGATCGTTTGGTGATAGTTGACGAAATTGAACAGATTGATAGTTCTATAATAACCATTGTCAACGATTTGATCAATATTGACGAAAAACTCAATAAACTAAAGTTTCAAATCAAAATGGTGAACCATCATGGCAGAAAATACTTTGCCAGTAACAAGAATAAAGTGGCAACGGACATTAATTACCTGGAGATTCCAATATGCAAGCTTGAGATTTATTGGAATAATAAGCACAAACACTCCACCAAGAACACACTTCTACTAGACAATCCTCCAGGATCGAGTCCTTTAAGTTCAAATTTGAAATCTATGCATCCAGTGAATTCGTTGGATTTAACATCATTGAACAATTTTGCAGAATTCTTTAAAAGTTAAATGAACCGCCGTTGAATTACCACATCCACTTCAAGGCTAATTGTATGTATGTAGCAATTAACTATTCATTAATGTTTTCTGTTTTCTGTAGAAATATAATTATTTCTTATTTCTCTTGATTTTTTTTTTCTATATTATACCTGAAAGCAAGTTTAAGGAAAGAACCATTGTTGAAAGGAAGGTCCATGTCTACCAGAAACTCTGATCCATGCAAGCCAGAAGCATGTCAGATACAAGGTAAGTACTTATGAGATGAGAAACTTATCACTAAAACACTAACATTCACCAGATTGTTTGAAAAATTACAACTATAATGAGTCGAAATGTACCAAAGTAATAGATCAATTGTACGCTTGCTGCACGAAATTTTATCAAGAGAACGGCACAGAAGCTAGATCACCATGCTGTCCTATCCCCAGACTGCTTGAGTTCAAAGTGAAGCAAAGAGAACAAGAAAAACTTGATGCACAGTTAATTCCATCGAGAAGATGAATGAATCTTGAGGGGATGTACTAGACTTCGAGACTGGTTTACATGTGAATAGACACATTATTTAGGAGCAATAATATATATATATATAGCTGGGAGATGTTTGTTTAGAACTGCGTAGTCAAACTATTTCATAAATGAAGTTAGACACGACAATAAAAGTTGGTCAAAACGGTCAAACCGCTTACGGGAATGGCACGTTTGCTCTAAGGCTACCGCGAGCACGAAAAGTGACAGCCGAAACCATCACTTGCAAGTCCAAGGAAGAATAATGACATGCCGTGACTCTGGGTGCCTATGTTAAGACATTGTATAGAGAAAACAAGTAAAACATAAAGAGCGTAGAAATTTTATGAGTGTTCGAAAATTTTTATAGTGGTCCAGAAGAGTCACGTGATTCAGGGCTAGAAATGTACAGGGAATTACAACTACATAAACTTAATCAAGTTGTGTGTTTGTGTGGACAAGGAGACTGGTAGAGAAGTTGCAGTAGATGTTGAGTTTTAGTGAAATGCAGTTAAAAACAAATCAAGCAAGTTATTTTATTCAAATTATGAAATTTCAATGTTAGTTTGAAGAATGTTGTAGTATTGTTTGATGTTATATATGTAGTCATTGGCAAATTAGTTTTTGGAATCATAATCATGGATATTAGGTACGTATGCTTTCATGGCTGTTTTCAAAAGTTAGTCTTTACATACATAGTTTTTTTTTGATAAGGAAAAAAAACAACAACATAAAGTGAACTTACGAGATTCATCAACAACCCATAAAGCCTGTCCAGAAACATTGCTTATTGAGTTCTCCATTTTTACATTTTTCTCAAATTCTGAGATTGCTGCATCAATGTCAACTGTGGAAATTAGTATTTGAATCAGTAACAACGAAATGTGATATATTTCTAAATTCTTCAATTTATTACATACCTGGTTTCATTCCAGCATCAATCAATTGTTTTCTTAATAAAGAAATATGATAAGCCATTTTCATCTCTCTTTTTTGAATCTTCTTTCTTTCATTAATGATCTGTAATTCTCTTTTCTTACGTTGATTATTGAAATTATTTTGAGCAATTGCCAATGATTTCATATGTTGCATCGACTGTTCCAGCACACTGGCTTCTAACAATGATCTCACTCTATAATTATCAACTGCAAAATACATCAATGTTGCAATAGATAGTATCACACTCAAATCTCTGAGTGATGAGAATTTAGATTTGAAATTAGCTTGATGAGGAATTGGTGGTGAATAAGACGAAGAGTTAGTGGATTGTGAATGGATATGACTTGATGGTGAATAAACATTGCTATCAGTAGTTCCAGATTGTGATCCCGAACTGAATTCTTGGAAATAAGTTGGTGGTATTATTGTGCTTTTGAATCTGATATAAGGCGTTGACCTCAATAATTGAGTTGGAAACTTTTTTAATCTTAAACTGTGTGAAAGCATTGCTATTGTTTTTTTCAATTCTTGTGATTTGCTTGTGTTTAATGATCTAAATCAGTGAGTGTAAGTGGACGTAGAGTAATGACTGACTCGAAGGAGGCTTTATTAATGGCACAAATATTTATTTTAAAATTGATTTATATTATCAGGCAAATTTTGGAAATTTTTAGAAATTTATTTTAGGAGTTTATTTACAAATTAAGTCAAACTTTCAGCAACATAAAACTAACAACAAAAGATATCAAAACCAACTACGCTCGTTCGTTATTATCATTAATACAGTTCTTTAGTTTTTCCCTTTTTTTTATATTGGTGTAAGATACATGAAATTAATTAATTAATTAAAATGTTTAATGACGACGAGATTGTGCAATAACGTTGTTCATTTCTTCAACTTTAGCTTTAGCTCTACCGAAGGTACCTAATCTCTTTTTAGCAACCTTTCTAGCTCTTTTTTCACCAGCATTTCTGATTAATTCAATCAATCTTCTTTCGTATGGGGCTAAACCAGCAACTTCTTTGACGATTGAACGAACAAAAGTGGTTCTTTTAGAAGCAGCACCTTTTCTGTAAGAAATTTTTGGAGCAACTTCTAATTGTGTAACTTTTCTACCTTTGTTGATACCAGCGGCAATACCTGTAAATTGTTAATAAAATATTCAATAAGAGTTTTACAGAGTGGACCAAAAGGATTGAACAAATCCAAAGAGAGCTTATAAAAACACTGGAGCAAAACAAATAAACATATGTAGTAGAGTTCCAAACATGATAAAGTTGATATAATATAACATGTTTCTTGATTAACTTTTCGTTGTATGCTCAAATATTTCAGTTTCCTAACTCTTGAACCACTTCTTGAACGGTTTTCAAAACCACATATATATTTTTTATTCGTCTCTTCTGTTGTCTAGTCCACTCTGACAGCGATGCATACCTGATTTTGGAGCCATTTTTGATCCTTTTGTTGTATGTTCTTCAAAATTAACTAGACTTCAAATTTGAAATTTCAATTTTGATTAATTTTCCAATGCGTCCAATTCTTTTTTTTTAGCATCCAGACATTTTCTAAACTGATTTTCAGAATTGGTGCAAAAGTGAAATACTAAAATTGAGAAATTCCCCAAAAGGGAATTCTTAAAAGTCACAATAAAAAATAAAAAAAATAAAGCCCTAAAAACATCCACGTGACTGTGTTTGCCCTAAAGAATTTTATGATCTGGAATTTAAAGCTACATGAAAGATTTACAATCTCATTTTATCTGTCTTGTCTATTGACTTCTATTTACAAACGATGCACATGACTATGTCTCATCAGAATTATGCGGTTGGCTGAATTGCTTCTGGAGCTGGAGCAGCATCAGTGTTCATTTCAGAAGGTAGATCAATTGTAACGTCTTCAAATTTGTAACCCAAGAAAGCCAATCTTTTGATAACTTCCAAAGGATTTGCCATGTAATATTTGGATTTAACATCAAAATGACAGAACTCTTCTCCAAAAGCTTTAGCTTCTTGTTTTTCCCACTGTATCAAAGTATATAGTAATTTTCTTTTACCAACTATGATATTTAATGGTTTATCAATTTGATCAACTTTAACATTCTTGAAATAAACTTTCACAGTTTGTCCGTTTTGAAGTTCAACAACTGGTGCATCTTTATGTGGTGGATTTTCTTTCAATTCTTTTCTTTTCAAAATTAAATAACGTAATTTCCAACCAAATGGACCTAATTCTTGAATTCTCTCATCGGAATTTTTAATTAAATAGTTATCTAAACCACCACTTTTAGTGATAGTTCTCAAGACTCTTGGTGTAACCATAACCTTCAATAATTTTTGTAAAGTTTCACTCCATAGTTTAGCTTTTTGAACATTGACTTTTAATTGTGTTCTTCTTTCTTTATGACCAACAAATCTTGGGAATTGGGAACCAAGTAAACCTCTATTAGATTTCTTGAAAACAGTTCTGACGAATGGATAATGTGGGACAGCTGGTCTTTCTTTTGGAATATAATCTGGTGCTTCTTGACCAAGTTCGTATTTCTTTTCTTTACCCTTTTTAACATGGTATTTCAAAATATGTGGGTTTCTAGCCTTGAATGGAGAGGCAGTTGAGCTAAAACTTCTGATGAGTTTCAACATCTTGAATAATTAACAGAAGTGCTGAGTGTTGATAAGAGACTTGAAGTTGTTATTTTGATTTACCGTTCCATTTTCAATTTTCATCAATTTTCATCAATTTTTCAGAGCAGTAAAAATTCAATTTTAAGTCGGGTAGCAGTTTTTGTAGTTAAGTAAGTAATAAGTATAACTTAATGATCTACCAATCTACTGCACTAAGGTTATGTACTAGTTACAACAAATCCTATGTCTCATGTCATTCAGTTATATAAATAGTTTACTTGAAAAGATTCCAGCTGGATGTTTTACGCGGAGAAGTAATCACCGATGTATGTAAATGACTTCTTGGTTTTGTTTCAGCATGAGATTCTTCAACATGTTCTTCTTTCAATTTCAATTGGTTCTGCAAGTCTTCGATTTGTTTTTGTAATCCATCAACTTGCTCTTCTAATTCTTGATTTTGATTCATAACCTCCAAATTTCTCTCCATAGTTTTCTTCAAATCTTCTTCCAAACTAACTGGAACTTCTAAGTTTGCAGTTTGTTGATATTGTAATGCTTTAACTCTTTCACGTAAAGATTTGTTTTGTGTAATTAATTCCGCATTCTCGTCACTTAGTTCAGCAATTTTCATACGCCCAGCAATCAACTCATTTGCAATAGTGATATGTTCTCTATTCAACTGAGTATAAGAAGTTTCAATTTTTCTCATTTCTTTCCTTAGTTGATTATTTCTAATCCTTAACTCATCAACTTCTTCTTGTCTCTCTTTTTCTTGTTTGTAAATTTCAGCATGCTCTTCAGTGTATCTTTTCAAAGTAATTGGTAAAATCTTAACATTAGCAGCATCTTTAACCAATCTATCAACATCATATTTATCCAATGGAATTCTATCAGAGTTACCACTAAAATCATCTTCTGAATCAATCAAATAGTAGTTGAATAATTTTTCTTTCAAGTAATGTAATAAATCATCAAATTGCAAATCTAATAAACTAGATTCATTTTTCTCTAATAAAGCCATTGAAAATTTTAAGATTGATTCAAAACCTTCTGTAATAATCATATCAAATATTCTTAAAACAAATTGTAATGGGAACTTGTATGCGAAAAAAGTTAGGAACCATTGAGTGGCATACATTGATGATCTTATTCCTTGTCTCTTAAAATGAATGTATAAATCAGGTAACTTATCTTCAATTAATCTATCAAGTTGATATAATTTCAATTCCAGACCTGGCATTTTATCAAGATACATTGATCTGATATTATAACCATACATCAATTTTTGTAACATACTGAAAACTTCTAGTTCTTCTTCAATATTCAATAAAAGTGGAACTGTAATGAAAGCCATACCTTGTGTATAACCAACCTCTGAATCCAAAAGTGAATAAGCTTTAATGACATTGAATAACGAGTCTTTTTTATTGACAAAATTTTCCTCAAGGAATGTTGTTCTAGATAGATCTTTTGTGATATTTTTCTCATGAGGTGATTGTTGTGTTAGTAAATCTTGATAGATGTCTTTGAATTCATCAGGATTTGATTTTGCCACTAATTGCCAAACAATTCCTCTAATTTGAGGTGGAATTCCAGCACTAATTTCTTGAGATAATTTGTTTGGTTCAGTTTTGGCAACTAGAGAATAATCATTAACAACTCTAGTCCAAAATGGCCAATCAATTTTATGCAATTCACTATCATCTGTGTTCAATAAACTACTTTCGTTCATTGAAGATTCAGTTTTCGAATCATCATTTTGAGAAAATCTTTCATTAAAGATCTTTTTCAAAGTTCTAGCACTTTTGTTAATTTGTTCTTTTGAAGTTTCATCCTTTGATAAATAATCTTCGTTATTCTCAACAGCTCTATTTAACAACAAATCATAATTGTCATCCAGCTCCAAAGATTTCTCTGAATTCCCAGATTTGATAAAGCCACTTGAAGAACCAGTAATAGCTGAATATCTTAACCAAGAAGGTATAACACTTGAACGATGATGAGCCTTTTGAGTTGCTGTCAGCTGAGGTGGTGGTGGTGGAGGAGGAAATTCAACTCCAGAAGGGTTTCCAGCAATGTTGGATTTAGGTGGTAAAGGAGGTGGGTGATCTTCAGAAGGATTTTCATCATGTTTTGGTGAAGTTGAGTTCAAATCTGGGGAAGCTGGTGATTTCACAATTGGAATAATAGGTGCTCTAACGTTATAAGAAGACACTCTTGAAGATTTTCTAGGAAAAGATCCAGCTGAAGAACCAGATGAAGAAGATCTAGTAACAACCGCTTCTTTGGCTAAAGTGGCTGTAGTATCTCTTCCAGGCAATTCTGGAGGAGTTGGTTTATTTTCACGAGGTGGTAAGCCAGGAACATCTCTTTTTGGAAAAGTGATTTGCTCCAAAGGTTTCACAGAGTCAGTTGTTTCAACAGTAGGAGGTAAAAGTTCATCTTGTTTTTCATTTTCAGCATCATCAACTCCACCATTCTGCAATCTATCTTCACTGATTTTCAATTGATCCAATTCATTCTGCAAAATTTCAGATTCTTCTTGAAGTACATCAATGGAGTTGAGCTGATCAACAGCAGTCGATTCACCAATTGGTTCTCCACTGATATTATTTTTCAAGTTCACATCTGTAGTATTGCCACTGATTGGAGGAGCAACATCGGAAGCGTCTTGAAGCCCACTGGACTCTAGATCACCAGTGGTGATACTCAACCCGTTAGACTCATCAGCCAAATAAGGGTTACTTTCCTTGTCTTCATTAGTCTCAATGTCAATCTCAGTCTTAACCGCAGCCTCAACAACATTTTCTTCTTCTCCAGCTTTATCTTCTTTGGCGTCAGGCACAGGCACATTGGCAACACTTGAAACCTCTGATTGCTGATCGTCAGCAGTTTTGCCGCCTTTCTTCTTCTTTTTCTTGTTCTTCTTCTTCTTGCTAGGGGATTGACTGACCACTGATTCTGTGTCGATATCAACAACCTCATCATCCAGATTCAGCTCATCTTTTTTTGGCTCTTCTTGCTCTCCTTCCACAGACGCATTCTCAGCAGATGGCGCAGCAAAACTGTCTTCAGCATCGAGGAACTCGTTGTCGCTCTTCAATTCGTCAGCAGCAGACATTTCGGACGGTGTTTGAGCGTTGTTTTCTCCTGTGACAGATTGCAGATTGCATTCTTTTAAAAACTTAAAAATAATTTGTGTCTTTTTTTCTTCCAATACATTTGACGGGACACATGAAAAATTGCGCTAAAAATTCATTAGTTTTTCGTTAGTTTTACTAGTATTAAATGTCCAGTGACCGGGAAGCTAGGACGAGCTACGTTTCAAAAGATTCATATAGTAATCAGTGTGTATCAAAGTGGAAATATAAGAAAAAACCAACAGGGAATGGTTGAGAAATAATCATAAAAAAAGTATCCAGCATAAAATTAACAAAAGAAAAAAATCGATATCAAAATAAAACCCAGAGCGCGTTGTAAAATAAAAAAAATTGAACCTAATCATAAAAGTCATAATAGTATTTCAAACAGATTGGGTCTATGGTCAAGAAACTAACACATCATTCATCTCAACACGAACAAAGTATTGTGACCCAGAATCACTGTTTCCACTTGAAGAAAGAACAGGATCATAGTCATAGTCATCGCTGATGGAAGATCCACTGCTAATGCTGCTTACCAAATCTGGTGTTTCATCCAGATATGCCAAATACTCTGAGCCTTGTAACAGTGATGTTGAAGATGAAGAGGCAGTGCTCTCTGAACCGCTGTTTGATCTAGTTGTAGTGCTACTAGCTGTATTAGTAGTAACAGTAGATTTTTCAGCTGGTTTAAGTTGATCAGATTCTTGTTGGTGGAAACCTTCTGAATTTGATGAGTTTGGATAAACGACACCACCAAATAAACCAAATTCAGCCATAAATCTCTCTAGTTCAATGGGCTCCAAATTTGGAAAATGGATTCTAAGAATATTATTTCGCCTCTCTATGGGTAATGAACCGAAAAAATTGAAAATCTTTGCAATTTCTTTATGAATTTCATCAACTCTAGCTTTCATTTCCATTAAATCAAGTTCCATAGTGTTTAAAATTTCTTCATCGATAAATGAAAGTGAAGGAATTGAAAGATTCATATCTGGTAATTTGAATTGAACAAAGCAACCAGTTTGTTTCAAATTAGATGATTCAAACTTAGCTAATTTGAAAATTTCAGAAGATTTCTTTTGATTTGCAGAACCATGATAAGTTAAATAAGAATTTGGTGATTTTGATGAACCATTTGTGTTTAATAATAATAAATCACTTCCACTATCTAAAAAACATCTTAACCCGGAGGTTAAATTTTGAACAGCTTCACGTGTAGCATTACCTCCAGAAGTTGAAAAATTTCTAGTGTTTAAATTAACAAAATTTGAATATAATCCACTTGGGAATTTAACATTTATACCAGGTCTTTTAAACGAATTATAAATAAACGAAGATCCATTTGAATATTTCAAACCTGATAGCTTGTTGAAAGCAACAGGTCTGGTGATAAATTTAGCTGGTTGAAATCTAATAGTTTGATTCCAGTTAGCTGATGCTCTAAGAGCACTTGTTGTGTGCAGTCCTCTTCTTGCTCCGTTATTGAAAGGGTGAGGGAACTTGCCACTGTTGTTCCTGACTGGAACTCTAGCCAAAGCTGGCTGTGGTCTATGATTTAAGCTGTTGGAAACATCTTCTAAGACTTGACGGACGTCTTTCACAGCTTCTTTGGCTAAAGAAACCAGGTTCTTTAGCCGATTTGCCACCATTTTGGTATCAAATTTGTAATTCTAAGATTTCTTTCTTTCTTTTTTCTTCTTTGAAAGTTTGAACGCTTTCTCTAATGAATATTTTGGTTGATGGATGTTGAATGTAACAAGTCGTTTGACCAATTAAAGCCTTTCCAACTGGCTGTAGAAAGAGTGGAAAGGAGCAAACAAATCCGTTTGATTTGAAGTTTAGAAATTTGTAATTACTTTTTGAGCAAAAACTCAGTTTTTAAGGATTGTAAATTGTGAGCAATATCTCAAAACGGTACGAGCAACAGACATATAACGTCCGATAATCGATTTCAAATTTCAATCGTCGTTTAGATCGAAGATCATTTGGCTATGTATTCTACATCAGATGCTGGTATAATAAATAATAATCATAATCATAATCATAGTTGATCTACATATTACTATATATTCTTGAGACTGGAAATGTCGTTACTGGCAGCCTGCTCGTCACTGAAGATCAAACTGTAAAAATCGTTGATAAACTCGCTCTTAACAGGCCTTTCATTCGTGCTTTGTTGTTGTTGTTGTTGTTGTTGTTGATTAGAGTTCATATTTGCATCATACAACCCGGAAGTTTGTTGCATTGGTGTATCAGAGGACTGATTGATCGATGATTGTGGTTTACCAAACAAACTTGGAGTTGAAGTGGGATCAGTTGTATTATAAGTGCTTGAGACTGTATTTGCAACAGGACTATCATTTTGTGTGAAAGCACCAAACACATCCAATGATTCTTTATCATTTGATCCAACCAGATCATTAAAGTTGTAGTTTGATGGGAAATCATTAAATTGGAAATCCAACTGATCAGTTCCTGTTATATTAGAAAAACTTGAAATGCGTGGAATTGAAAGATTGTTGGAATTAAAACTGTTCATGGATATATCATTATTGATAAATTGAATTGGATTAATTTGATTTTCAGTTGTTTTTTGTTCATTCAAATCATCAGATAGATATTTACCACACAAATTTTCAATAACACCAATGAATTTATTGGCTAATGAATTACCTTTTGATAATGTTTTCAAAGATTCTTTAGCTGAATTGATATCTAATTTCCAAGAATCAGCATATTTAGAGTTTGGTTCAGAGCATAAACAAACCACAGAAATTAAAGACGCATGGAACAAGAAAAAAGTTGCATACCAACTTGCAATGACAGTAGTGTTATGATTTTTAATAAAATTAGCAACTGATTGAATAGATTGATGTGCTGATTCAAGACAAATCATTCTGCACATTTTCAAATCAGGATTTGTTGCAATTTCTGGAGCTTCATTTGAATTGTTACCTTTTTGAACTCCAATGACTCTTTGCCAAACAAATGCTCTAAATAAAATGATTTGTAAATTTTTATATCTCCAAATCAATCTATATCTTGTTAAAGCTAACCAATCTGGAATACCTTCAACATTTGGAATTTTGGAAGCAGCTTTGGCAATAGCATCATCTTCTGAGAAAAAAGCTGGTAGTTGTTTAACAAATTGAATGATTCTTTCATTCATTTGTAAACATTCTGCGGCATTGGGACTTGGTTTAGAAATCAATCTGTTGTAAATATCTGTTGAAACTTTGGTGAACTTAACTTGTTCAATCAAACCCGAATAAATAGTTGGATAATCAACTGGTATTAATTCTTGTTTTGGGTTATTATTGAATAAATAATCATCATCATTGATATTTGAAACTTCATTGATATCCATCATATTCTCTGTTGGTAAATTCACAGGTCTACCAAATGTTATGGCAGCTCCACCATCAAAAATATATAACCCCCACCACAACCTTCTTCTCATTTCCAGTTGTAATTGATTTTTAGAACTTGTCCAATTTGTGAATTCTTTATACAATCCCAATCCCATGGCCATTCTAACAGCAAGACCCAAATAATTCCAACCTGTGTTTGGTTTATTTCTCTTTTGTGCATAATTACTCAATAATGTCAAACTTGTTAATAACGGTATACTACCACTTTCAAAGACATATGAAGACAGATAAGATTTAGCATTTTGATAATAATGTAAATCAAAATTTGAATTTTCACCATGAAGACACCATGCACCTAATGCTAAGACTGTATTTAACAAAATTTGCCAGATTTCATGAGGTGGTGTTGGGATTTCATCCCTATATTGTGCTAAGAAAGTTTCTTTATGAATGAAGGGATAAGAAGTGTGATAATTTTCAAAATAAATTTCAATGAACTCATTAGTTAAGTACTTGGCACTCAATGATAAAGTTGTGTCAATATCTAAAATTCTTGAATTTGATCTTGTATTTTGACCACTGTTTTCAATTTCCATATTGTCATCATTATCATTGTTTTGGTTGCATGATTCAGGATCATTGGAGCTGCTACTTCCATTGCTATTGTTGTTATTTTTATTGCCATTATTATTGTTGTTGTTCTGTAAAGCCCTGACAATGACAGCACTTGAAGCTACACCGAAATAACCTTTATTTGAAGGGTTTAAACTCAAAGCAGCCATACCATCATTTAATGAGTATTCCGCATCTTCCTCACACCAGTCAAAACCGTAAATAGCATCATCGGGAACATCATCTTCTGGGACTTTAGGGTGATAATTTGAAGAGGCACCACTTTGGTTTGATTCAACAGAATAAGTTGAGTCTAACAATGGTGATTGTATTGTTGGTGAGTTTGTTGCGTTCGACTCTGAGTTGTATTTAGGTGTATTGGAACCAACACGCTGATATCTCTTATTCAATAGCTTGTCAACGTCTGCATCTGGTAATAATTCATGAATCAAATTCTCTAATTCACGAACTCTATTTTCGACTTTCGTTAGATGGACTCTTGTTAATGGACTTCGTACCACTCTTGGAGAATAGTGACACTCCCAGTTGTGTTGTGAACATTTGGAACACTTAGGTAAATCTTTAGAACATTTCAACTTCCTTTTACGACAGGAATCACACTGGGAAACAGTTGTTAGTAATCTCTACTACATACTGAAACACTTCCAAAATAGTACTCACTGCCTGTTCTATGAACACAGCTTTCATTCGATCCATTGCAGATGAATGTCAAAAACGGCAAAAAATGACAATTTGTGAAGCTAACCAGCAATGAAATATAAACAAAGTTGATTCAACAACGTTCTTCAAGTATTCAAAATATTCAAAATATTCACTAAATTATTTTTTGATGAGAAACTGATCAAAATTCTAGATTGGAGAAGCTCCCGGAATTCGATAAAATAGTTTTTTTGTAGGTGAGTTTGAAGGTGTATTTGACCAAATTACTTGAATTTGGATAAATCAAGGTTCAGTGTGGTATGAAGGAATAGAAAGATCACTTCTCAGCTCATCACCAGCACTCAAACTATTGTATTATCTCACAAAACACACACATTAAGACAGATCTTCTCGACCAAAATTTGAATTCCGACCCAAAAACGGCTCTTCCAAAAAAAATTCAATATGGGAAAGTTACAATTAAAATTTAAGAGTGTGAAAGATTCCCATGAGTAGAATCAAATGGCCAAGTTCTTCTATCTTTATACACTGCTAGCAACTGTTCTGCGATTTGCGAGAGCTGATGACTTTGATGGAGATAATAGTGACGAAAAAAGCATCGGAAATGACCAAATAAACAGTTTTGATACCGACTGTTCTACAATTTCAAATGATGTGAGGTTGAACCACAAGCTTGAAGAGATAGGATACATAGAGAACCCTTATAATTTACTAATTGAACACATGGAATACATCAAACAAGAAGAGGAACTCAACATCACCAAAATATACCCACGATCATACGAATTGGATACTATAATTAACTCAGATAAAATTTTGGAGTGGGAACCAATATCTGCTATTATTTATCCTGGAGAGAAACAGCAGTATCAGTTCTTGATTAACACTACAAGTAAAGGTGCTTCACAATATTATGAAATCTTGATTTTCATTACAGCAAACATTTGTTCTTTACCAATGGGTGCTTCAAATGCTGATGATATTTCTGTTTATTATGGTTTCTCACAGGATTTATTCTATCATTATTATAACTACACAAAAATCACTTTTGACGAAGGTTATTTGCAAGGTTTGGCAGAATTGTCAACAACATCAAACAAAACTGACTTATATTTATTATTTATTGTCAATGACAATCCATCGATTAATGGTTCATTTGCTTATGAGTTGGGTATATCACAAAACGATTTAGTTTTCCAATGGGATGATAGAAGCTGGATAGATCTTGTTGACTCAGATGACAACTCTGCTTTGTTTGTCACAGGAAATTTAACATCACCATCTACAAATGTTTCATCTAATGATACCAATTATAAAATCCATATATTTGAAGATAAAGTTGAAAATTATTTTAGTGGACTAAGTAAAAGTTGGTGTGCCATAAAGCAAGCTAAATCTTTAGTGCAGGATGAATTAATTGATTATAGTTTTACAACAAGAGGGAAAAGTTTCAGAGAACAGATTTATGTTCAAAACCTATCCCCAAACACAAATTACATCGCTTACGTTTCACAAGATTATTCAGGAAGTACATACGGTGGTAGTATATTTGAAAGATTACCATTTTCTACTCAAGAACCTGGTGTATGTAACCTTGTTTTCAACTTATCATTTTGTGATCAAATAGCATACTCCATCCCACAATCAAGTGTAATACCTAATGATGATTTATACAGTCTAGGAAATCTATATGACAACTATGCAGAAAGTTTATACACTAATTTCTCTAAAGCTTTACAACAAATTCCTTGTGATGCTGAAGATGACGCCAGATACTCGCCAATCGTTACATGTGACGACTGTGCAGAATCATATAAAAACTGGTTATGTGGTGTTGTTATTCCAAGATGTTCAACTTATAAAGACCGTAAAGAGTATCTTTATAGACCTGTTAATGAGTCAAGAAATGATTTCATAAACGATGTTGTTAAACCACCTGAAGGTTATTACGAGGTGTTGCCTTGTATTGATATGTGTTATGCAATTGTTAGAGATTGTCCTTCAGATTTTGGATTCTCGTGTCCAAATGATAATCAAACACTTTTCAAAAGCTATCAATTTTATCAAGATTCATCAAATTACTCAACATGTAACTACATCGGCTTAAGAACTTCATCAAGTTTTGCAACTAGCAGGTTTACAAGAAATATGAGCTTTTTATATATAATGACTTGTTCATTAATGATAATCTTAACTATAAACTAATGAATGAAAAATGAAATGAGCTATAATTATAACGTAAGAAATGAAATGAAATTATGAAATTGAAACACAATTTTGAAACAATAAAAACTAATGATCATTAGCAACTTCTTCCACTGATGGACAAGTACACATCAAATTCAAGTCTCCATAAGTATCATCTAATCTTGAAACTGTTGGCCATGATTTACTGTTTTTTAAAAACTCTAATGGATAAACAGCTTTTTCTCTGGTATAACCTCTAGTTTCCCAATCTTTTGAACTAACAACATCAATCAATGAATGTGGAGCATTTTTTAAAACCTGACCTAATGGTTCATTGTTGATTAAAGCATCAATTTCACTTTTGATTGAAATTAAAGAATCAACGAATCTATCTAATTCTTGTAAATTTTCAGATTCGGTTGGTTCAATCATTAAAGTACCTGGAATTGGGAATGCTAAAGTTGGTGCATGAAATCCATAATCTTGTAATCTTTTAGCAACATCTATAGCTTCAACACCTAAAGCTTTATATTTTCTTAAATCCAAGATAAATTCATGACCACAGTGTTTAATATCTTTCCCAATGAAGGCAATTTCATAATGATCTTTCAATCTATTCATCATATAATTAGCATTCAACATTGCAATGGTGGAAGTAAATGGTAAACCAGTAGAACCTAACATCTTGATATATGTGTAAGAAATCGGTAAAACTAAAGCTGAACCATATGGAGCAGAAACAACAGCATCAATTGAATTAGCACTGGTACCATCAATTTCCACTAAATCATGTTTAGGTAAAAACTCTTTCAAATGTTTTTTAACAGAAACAGATCCAACACCTGGACCACCACCACCATGAGGAATACCAAAAGTTTTATGTAAATTCAAATGACAAACATCAGCACCTAAATCACCTGGAGAAGTTAACCCAACTTGTGCATTCATGTTAGCTCCATCTAAATAAACTTGTCCACCGTTTGAATGAACAATATCAATAGCAGTTTTAACACCTGGTTCAAATAAACCATATGTAGATGGATAAGTGATCATAACAGCAGCCAAATGATCTTTATGTTTAATTGCCTTTTCCTCCAAATCTTTCAAATCTAAAGAACCATTATCTAAACACTTAACTGGAACAACTTTAAAATTACACATAGAAGCACTCGCAGGATTAGTACCATGAGCACTAACAGGAATCAAACAAATGTTTCTTTTTGATTCACCACGACTTTCGAAATAACTTTGAATTAATCTTAAACCTGTAAATTCACCTTGTGCACCAGAATTTGGTTGAACTGTTGTTGCATC
Source organism: Starmera caribaea (assembly GCA_030565045.1). Lineage (NCBI taxonomy): Eukaryota > Fungi > Ascomycota > Saccharomycetes > Phaffomycetales > Phaffomycetaceae > Starmera > Starmera caribaea. The sequence goes on from JAJMAV010000007.1 coordinate 19,032, forward strand.
AAATCCAGTAATATCAGATAAATCTTGTTCTAAAATTTCAATCAATTGTTTATAACCTTGTGCTTGATCTTTTGGAGCAAATGGATGAATCGAACCAAATTCTGGCCATGATAATGGTAAAACAGAAACGGTGCTGTTTAATTTCATTGTACAAGAACCTAACGCAATCATTGAATCAGCTAATGAAAGATCTTTAGTTTGTAAATTATGTAAATATCTCAACATTGAAGTTTCAGAATGATGTAGATTGAACACAGGATTTGTCATAAATGGTTCAGTTCTTGTTAATTCAGTTGGAAAAGTTGGGAATTCAGATAAAGTGGATGGATCAAATGATCTGTTTGTGAACAATTCGGTTAAATCAATCAAATCTCTTAGAGTGACTGTTTCATCCAAACTTAAACTGATGGTTTTATCATCAATTTCGAATAAATTGATTTCATAAGACTCTAAAGCTGTTTTCAAAATATCATCAGCAAATGACTCCTCACCTAATCTAATTGTTAATGTGTCAAACCATTTTCCATTCAAGATTTCATGAGTTGAATTTTTCTTGATAAAATCAGCTAAAACTGTAGTGAATCCATAAACTCTTTTAGAAATATTTTTTAAACCTTCAGGACCATGATAAACTGCATAATTAGAGGCGATGTTAGCCAACAAAGCTTGTGCTGTACAGATGTTTGAAGTAGCTTTATCTCTTTTAATGTGTTGTTCTCTAGTTTGTAAAGCCAATCTTAAAGCTTGATTTCCCAATCTATCTTTTGAAACACCAACAATTCTACCAGGAATCTTTCTATTAAAAGCTTGTGTAACAGAGAAAAAAGCAGCATGAGGACCACCATAACCCAATGGAACACCAAATCTTTGAGAAGAACCAAAAACAATATCTGCATTGAAATTGGAAGGTGGTTTCAATAAAGTTAGTGCTAATAAATCAGATGCAACTGCCACTAAACCTTTTGAATTATGAACAATGTCAGAAATTTCAGTTAATCTTTGTAAATCTTGGATATCACCACTTGAGGCTGGGTATTGCAACAAGACACCAAATATATCATTTTGTAAAGCTGATAATTGTTTTAAACCATCTTCTGAATTCAAATTTAGTGACACCAATTCAATTTTTTGAGGATGTGCTCTTGTTCTTAAGACAGATAAAGTTTGAGGATGAATATCTTTATCAACAACAAATTTTAGTTTCTTTTTTCTTGAGTTAGTGAATGCAATGTTCATTGCTTCAGCTGCTGCTGTTCCTTCATCTAATAATGATGCGTTAGCCACCGGTAAACCAGTTAAATCAGCAACCACTGTTTGGAAATTCAATAAAGATTCCAAACGACCTTGGGATATTTCAGGTTGATATGGAGTATAAGAAGTGTACCATTCTGGAGATTCAAGTAAATTTCTTTGAATAACAGGAGGTAAAATAGTGTTATAATAACCTTTACCGATAAAAGATTTAACAATTTTATTTTTGGCAGCAATTGATTTCAGATTTGCCATCATTTCAGTTTCAGTGAAACCATGTTCTGGTTGTACACTTAGTTTTCTTTGAATCAAGATGTTCTGTGGAACTGTGTTTTCAATGAATTCGGTTAAATCATTATAACCTAAAGATTTCAACATATGATCAACATCATCAACAGCAGGACCCAAATGTCTTCTTTGGAAAGTGTCCAATGGTTTGAAATTGTCTATAACTGTAGAATGGTGAGAAGGGTTCACCACTGAGTTCAATTGAGCACTGGAGATGTTGCTCTTGGATCTGACTGCATTGAATCCATTGATTTTTGATAAGGGTTTGTTGTTGATCAAGCGAGTTGAAAGTGAAACGCGAGATCTTGCAGTTAAAGCAATTGATCTTAGCATCTTGAGAGCAATTGTTCAGTGGTTCACTGTTGCAGACCAGCTAGAGGAGAGCAGACACGGAAGTATTTAAAGGTTTGCAACAAGTCGAAGCAGGGATTTATTGGGTTTCAATTAAATATCTGACTGGGTTCAAAATGGTTTGTGTCAAAACTCTGGCCGGAGTCTGGCGGTCGACTCTGGCTGACTCTGGAAGGATTTTAGATTTGAAGAAGATTGAAGTTAAAAGCAGTGCAAGAGATTGAAGCTGATGAGCAGTACGCAACAGTTCAGCAGTTCAAGGCTGGTCAATTCTAGAATGATGTTAGCTTTTAATGTCTGTAAATATCCAAAGTAAAAAAGAAACTCCTACAATTATAATAAACAATCCACCCCAGTTATTACAGTACAGATCTATAAAATCTACACCATTACACCTTGAAACCCTTTCCCGCATACAACACCAAACCAGTCTCCTTTGGTATTCCAAGTGACGTTATTAATTTCCATAACATCACTATATGCCATACTAGGAGTATCAATCCCAGTATTTATACTTATACTTCCTCCATTCCCACTTGAACTGTTCATACCTAAACCATTATTACCACCATTATAATTGTTATTCCCATTCAGACCATTATTATTCATATTGCTGTTGTTAACTGCCACTGGACTAGCATTAATGTTATCTAGATCCCATATAAAAGCTTGACAATCATCACTCCCACTTAGCAATTTATTTTGAGTTGGATGCCATTCAATTGAATTGATATCTCCCTGGTGACCATTGAGCAGTGTAACAGGAATAGCTGGAACTCTCATATCCAATATCTTAATTTCATTTGATCTATAACCAAACGTGGCAATGATGTTTTCATTTGTATTTGAAGTTGCAAGTTTTAATAATGGGGTTTTACTCAATTCCGGTGCAGTTGAACCAGATATACTTGATATCGACGGTGGTTCATAGATGATAGTTGAATGCTCTAAAGATCTTAAATCGAAAACTCTCATTGATCCATCATTACCACAACTTGTAAATAAATTTGCTGAATTTTTCAAAAATTGAACATCAAAGACTTCACTATCATGAGCAATCAATTGTGTTGTTGGAGATGTTGGTTTATTTAAGTCCCATAAAGTACAAGTAGTATCAATACTACTTGTGATAATTAAATTATTTGCCACTTCATTCCAATCTAAAGAAGTTAATGGAGCCAAAGATGAAGATTTACTATTGTTGTTATTTAAAGCTTGAGCCGAGTTGACAAAATTATAATTTTCCACCAAATTATCGTTAAAATCTAAAGCCCAAAGTTTTAGTCTATCATTACTTGAAATAAATCTATCATTCCCTGAAGGATCCCATTGAATTTTTGTTACTGGTAAAGTAACATTACTTTCAGATAGTTTACTGAACTGTAGCCCCGCTGATGTATTACCATTAGCATGTTCAATGGTGGAAGGCATACCTTGAATCAATTCAACTTTATTGATCGAGTCTTCTCTATAACTTGATAAAACTATCAAGTCTTTATTTCTTGTACGACTGAAAGTCCAATCTGCGTAATATAACGGCCAATAAGTTTCATAGTAAGCAGACCTTATAGGTAGGGATTGAGTATTTGCAAACGGTTGTTGCTGCTGCTGCTGCTGCTGCTGCTGAGTTGAGTAGTTTTTAAAATCATTGAAATTATCTAAAAGCACAAAAAAAAAGGTTAGTTATAAACTAGTACAGGGAATGAAAATACCATGATATTACTGCTTGGTCTAAGCGTCCCTACTGAGAAGGAGCTTCTTTTGGATTTATTCCAGTCCATTGCTTAAACTATCAATCAGGTTATAAATATGTATTGTTTGATAAAAAAATAATTGTTGATTCATGAAAGTCATGATTTTTTGTTTTTTTCATTGTTATAAAATCGTTGAATGGTGGAAACAAAAGACTACAATTAGATTATAAATACGTAATGTAGATGAATATTGAGTGTATCAGAAACGTTTCGAACGTTTATTTCAGTATGAAATCTTTCTTTCTATTTAGTTTTTCAAATCAGCAACAACATAAGACCAGTTTTTAAATTCTTCATCACCATATTGAATTTTAGCAATCCAATCAGCAACAGTGGAGGTCAATTCACCAAATTGTTCACCTGGTAATAATGGGACTTCGATGTCTTTACCTTTCCAACCAATAGCTTTAATTGGAGAGACAACAGCAGCGGTACCTGAACCAAAGGCTTCCACTAATTCACCTTTAGCAGCTTTTTCTTCAACTTCATAAATAGAGTAATAACGTTCAGAGATGGTCCATTCTTCTGGGTTTAATCTTTCTCTTGCTAAAGTTAAGATAGAGTCTCTGGTGACACCTTCTAAGATGGTACCATCTAATGGAGCGGTGACTAATTCCTTTTTACCAGTAGCTGGGTCTCTGAAAACAAAGAAAACGTTCATTGTACCAACCTCAGTGATGTATTTTTCTTCACCAAATAACCACAAGTTTTGTTGGAAACCTCTTGAAGCAGCTTCTAGTTGTGGTTTAATACATGGGGCGTAGTTGGCACCTAATTTTTTGTCACCAACACCACCTGGCCAAGCTCTAGTAGCATAATCAGTGGCTTCTAATCTAACAGCTTTAAAACCAGTAGAATAATATGGACCAACTGGGGAAGTGATAACGTATAATAGAGCATCTGATGGGACACCAACACCTAAACCTGCAGTGGTACCGATTAAAGTTGGTCTAATGTATAAGGAGTAACCTTTATTTTTTGGGATTAAATTTTTATCTAATTTAATTAATTCACCAATACATTTGATCAATTCATCAGAATTGAAAGTTGGTAAGACGATTCTGTCAGCGGATTTGTTCATTCTTTCCATGTTCTTGTCTGGTCTGAACATTCTAATTTGATCGTTAGAATCTCTGTAAGCTTTTAAACCTTCAAATAATTCAAAAGCGTAATGAAAGACACAAGCAGATGGGTCTAAGGATAATGGACCATAAGGAACAATTTCTGGAGCAGCCCAACCTTCACTAGCGTTCCATTTGATTTGTAACATGTGGTCAGTGAAAGTTTGACCAAAGACTAACTGATCATTTGGCAAAGGTTGTTTTGGAGTGGTAGTTTTAGTGATTTTCAATTTGGAGGCGTCTAAAGGAGCCAAGTTTTCACCTTTTGGAGCAGTAGCAATACCCATTTTGAAAGATCTGGAGACTGATGATAAAAGAGCAGAGGCAGACGGTCTGGAAACTCTTGCGAACATTGTGAGAAGGGCAAAAAAGAAAAAATTTTTTAATAGTGAAGTGATATTATTTGAGTTTTATTATATATTGTAGCTGTTGGCACCGACGAATTAGAGAAAAGAGTTGATGTGTTTGGAACTTCAGAGGATGAGTGAAAAATTAAAGTGAAGAGCAGCAACTGGCAGGATGTGGGCACTGGGCACTGGGCACTGTCGGGAATCGAGTCACACTCACAGATTAATTGAATGTACAAGGCTCAAGCTGTTTTAGAATAATTGTTTAACAGCGAGTGAATTTGAAGCAGCAGCCGAATAGCGATATTTATATAGCCAGCGATGTGAAGATTCGTTTGAACAACAGATGCTGAATCATTATCACGCAGCACAAGTGCAGCAGATGTCAGAGCACTGAACAGATTGGGAATTGTGCCCTGCTGCTTGGTAAAGTGTTGGATAAGCTTCAGTTTCTCTGCTACCGTTCTACATGTGTTCTCTTGTGAGTCATTCCGACTCATGAACACCAGACCGTAGAGACACAATTGGACTGTGTCTGCAGATGTGATCACCACTGTAGCGGCTAGCCTGGTATCGTAGACTGATTCTTCTCTAGTACTATACTCAAAGGGAAGGTTTAAGAGCTGAACAGCTGTGTGTCCATGCCGTTTACGGAGCGGTTTTACTTAAAGTCATGTGACTAGTCATGTGACTTTATTTTATTTTATTTCATTCTTCAGCAGTGAAGAAGTGAATAACTATATAGTACTCAATATCGAGTTTACACAACCCTACTAACTAACTTACTAGCAACTACTACAATGCCCAAACATCTACTAAGAAAATCAACGAAACTCGCTCTCAAGTCAGTATCACAGAGCGAGATCCACAGACAATCACTCAACATCCTCAGCAATCTAATAAACACTCCAATATACAACCAGGCACAATCTGTTGGTGTGTTCATGAGCATGCCACATTCAGAACCACAGACACTACCAATAATTAAAAAATGTTTCGAAGATAACAAACTCGTCTATCTCCCACATTGCTATACCATCACTGACCATGAATCAAAATCTTTCCATAATCAAACTCAACATTTGAAATTCTTCAAAATGGAGTCTTACCAACAAGTTCTTGACTTGAAACCAATTGGTAAATATAAACTACTAGAACCAACATCGGGACTAGAATTATTTGACCCTGACATTCATCAAGAACTGGACCTGTTAATTATACCTGGTGTCGCATTCACTGAAAATTTTGAAAGAATGGGTCATGGTGCTGGGTTTTATGATGATTTTATTATTCGTTATAAAGCAAAATATAATAAATTGCCCTATCTATTGGGAATTGGCCTCAAAGAACAACTCATTGATTACATCCCAACTGAAAGTCATGATCAATTATTAGATGGACTACTCATAGACAATTTAGCCTTAACTCATTAAAATTTAGACATAATTAAATATAAATCATAAACCATAAACCATAAAAATATAAATCTCATAATAGTAATAGCTCACCACCATAACCAGCTACTTTTCTTCTTCACATCCCTATGGAATTTACCACTCCCTTTAACCAATATCCTTCCATTAATATTCTCAACTCTACCTTGAATTTCATCTCCAACATTTTTACATCTAATAACCAAAAAATTATTAGCAATTGTTGGGAATTTATATTGTAAAGTCAATTCATCAGTTTTAACATTTGTTAAATCACCAGTATCATTGTAAGCAAACGTTCTTTTCAAAACATCATCTAATAACGTTGCTAAAATCCCTCCATGAATTAAAAATGGATACCCACATAATTTCATCCCCACGTGAACAAACGTGACACTATCACCACTCGCAACATTTTGAAACATCACTGGCTCAATGGTGAAGCCTCCAGGTGTAACCAAACTCTCATTCATAGTACCTTCCCAATCAATCTTGATTTTCTTATAATTTTTCGTGTCTTTATTATAACGTTGATATTGTTCATTATTAATTAGTTTGTTCTCAATCGATTGTTTATAAATGGCAATCCCCTTTGGATCGGTTGGTAAATTGGTTATATAACGTTGATAAAAATCACTCAAGGGAACAAATTGTGCAGTTAAAGCTCCAAGTCCAAATGATAATAAATAAATAGGAATTGAGCTGGATTTACCTCTTTGCTTCAATGATCCTGTTGTGGCATAACTTCTGAATTTGAAAAACCGTTGTTTGGATAAAGTTCTGCGGAACATTGTTTTTTACTTCTTGTTTGTTTGTTTGTTTGCTTTCAAATTTGTTTTATAAAGTCAAACAAAAAAAACAATCAAAAATATTCTGAATCTTTTTTTTTCCCATCAAACTTTTTTGAAAATTTCACTTGAAGAATCTTTCCATCGTTTGACCACTTGTTTTCACCCATAACATCAGCAGAAAAACACCAACAGCTAAATGACATTACCGAACATCGAAATCTTACAAATAAACGACACTCCAGCTGAAACTCGAGAAACTAATACAAATCAAGAACCTTTTTCTCCACATGAAAGACAAATTGTTCAAACTGTCATTGATTTATGGAAACTAGATCCAGATACTGAAGATTTAGGTGCAGTTAAATTATTGAACTTGGTGAAATCTAAAAACCCATTGTGGCAACTAAGTGAGAAAAGATTTAAACAAGTCTTGAAACAATATAACTTATTACCAAGTTCAGCGTCAAATATCTCTTATGCTAATCAAATTGAATCAAAAGAATCTCCATTTTTAGAACTGCCTTCTACTATTAAAATCCAATTCACTAAAAATAGAGGTAAAGGTCTTTATTCAACATACCCTCTTGCCAAAGATGCATTAATTTGGGAAGAATCAAAACCTTTATTTTTCATCCCACCTTTAGATCATTTAAATTTAATTAATTCAAATAAAGCATGTTGTTATTGTGGAACATTAATTAAAGAAAACACAAGAATCTTGAAAGGCTTGGATTGTAATGTCTGTACAAACGTTTGGTGTACAGTTAATTGTAAAAAAATGGACACTTTACATCAATTATTAAAACATAATGTTTTTGAAATTAAAAAAACTAATAAAAAAATCATCTCGTCAAGTTGGTCTAAATACGCTAAGTTTTGTTATGATAATAAATGGAACGCAGCATTTGCAATTGGATTAATCCATGCAAAATGTATCACAGATAAATCTGGTGTTTTACAACAACAATTTGATGCATTAGCTAGAGTTAGACAAGATATAAGGTATAAATCATTGGATTCAAATTCAAACTCTTTGTTTGAAAATGGTGCCCTATTTGTTCAAGAACAACAAGAACAATTATGGAAACAGGGGTTTGAATTATTTAATGATTGTTTCCCAATGAATCGAATCAGTTATGAACAATTCATGTTCAATTTAGGTTCTTATAATATTAATAACATTGACGGTTCAATTTTCCTCATTCAAAGTCATTTAAATCATAATTGTGAACCAAACGTTCGTGTTGTCTTTGGTAATAAGAAAACTGATGGAATTAAAGTTTATGTTAAAAAGGATATTAAAGCAAACGAGGAATTAGTTACATCATATGTTAACCCATCTCATGAATTAAATCAAAGACAAAGAGAATTAAGAATTAATTGGGGGTTCAATTGTAATTGTGCTCGTTGTAAAGAAGATGCTAAGGCTAAACAAAGAAGAAAATCAAATGAAAATCAAGCAAATCATAATAATAACAATACAAGACCTGATATGAAGAAACTTTTGAATGAGGCAAATAATAAAGAATTTGAATTGGAAATCCCGGTTGAACATAATTCAACAAGAAGAAAATCTGTTAGATTTGATGAAAAAGTTATTGCTGTTTCGAATGATACTGTTGATAGTACTAGTAAATAGATTTCAATAAAAATTTTAAATCAACAAATGCCTTAGAGTTGGTTATAACAGAAACAAAAGAAATTGTATTTGAACAAACAGTAATTGCTACTGTAGTATACTAGCTCAGTATAGTTCAACACAGATAAAGAGCTTAGAGCAGTCAGTCACGAGACAAAAGCAGCTTACAGATTTATAGACAAAAAAACAATTGAAACTACTGATTTTGGAAACTTCCTCAATACAGATTGACACTATTATATTTTAACTCCAGAGTTCAGAATCATGATTAATCAAAAACTAGCAGCAGTACCATCTCATAGATTGATTTTTAATGCTAAGCAATAAAAGAGTTTATACGATCCATAAGTATACCACCTTTGTTAGTCTTTGTAAATCGAGTTTTAATAAAAATGAGATGAAGAAATTACCTATAAGCATTTGATAACCCTCTATTCTTTAGTAAAACTTAACATTAACTAAAGTCAACAATTTGCTCTTTCAATTGAAAAACAAAAAGCGATTTGTGATATTTCATAACTATGTCTAGATATCTGGGCACTCAAATCAAAACTCATGAGTGTTTTAAAATTCTAAATCAAAAACTCGTAGGAATTATCGTTCGAAATTTCGCGAAACAAAAACGAAACGAAACGAACGAAACGAAACGAATTGTGCTAAAAATTTTCACATCTGATATTTTAAAATTATAATAGCTGAAAAACAAAAGTAACTACTGTTTATTAAATCCAACACCTATCAAAGCTTATCTGCACTAATAGAATTACACTCATAATATTTTTGAAAATTCAAAATTCAAAGATCCAGAGTAAAACTGGCCTTTGACGAAACGTACATTCAAAATTTGTGACATTTTGAAAATTTCGTAAGTTTTTTGAGTTTTAATTCTATGTTTCAGTTGCTTGGGAAAGGTGGAATATCAAGCAGTCCATCATACTATAAGTAGAGATGTAGCAATGTAAAACAACTCTGAACGATAAGTATAAGGTTATTCATTTAACTAGCGTACCTAGATATTAATGACATAGATGTGTAAAACTATATTATTACTACTATACAAGTCTATTTCTTTGCCTTTTTGTTTATATGCCCATTATCATTATACTCTGAATTCAAGTCATTGTCCATCAATGTTGCTGGAGATACACCAGCTGATACTGAATTATTTTTACTATGTGAATTATTATTCCCATTACCTCCATTGGAATTATTGTTGTTATTACTATTGTTAGTAGTAGTAGTAGGAGTGTTGTCTCCACCATTGTCATTATTTTGAGAAGATAATGGAACTCTATTACTCAAATATTTCTCCAACATTAGCAATAAATCATCTTTTGTGAAAGGTTTTGCTAAAATATCACTCATACCATGTTGTAAATAATTAACTAAATCTTGATTTTGAATATTACCAGTCATGGCAATAATTGGAGTTTGATCATCAAACCCACGAATAATTGCAGTGGCAGTGGCACCATCTAAATTCGGCATAATTATATCCATAAAAACAATATCAAATCTTTTTTTCTCTAATGCTGCTATAGCTGATAACCCATCTGTTGCCACTTCCACGGTACAACCAAATTTAACTAAGAATTTTCTGCAAAGTTGAATACAAACTAAATCATCTTCAACTAAAAGAACATGGAAGCCAGGAAGTAGATTGAAAGGTCTTTGACTAGGTGATGCTGTAGAAGTGTTTTGTTGTGGAATGTTTGATGTTTGATTACTGGACATAATCGATGGTTGCTGAGGTACTGGTTGTTGTTGTTGGTTGGGTACTATTCCCATCATTTGTTGTGGTTGATAAGACTGTTGTTGTTGTTGTTGTTGTTGCTGCTGCTGCTGTTGTTGATACGGTTGAAGCTGTTGTGTTTGTGGTTGTGGTTGTGGCTGCTGCTGAGATTGAGATTGATTTTGTTGTGGTGCTTGTGGTAATTGTGGGACTTGTGGTAGGTCCAGGTGAGGAATCTTAATTCCATGCTGTAACAAACAATTGACCAAAGTTGTTATGCTACTAAAATAACGATCATTATTGGTCTTCATGTTGATTATGGATTCAATCACAGTGGTATATTTGGAATTGAGTAGTTTCAATTCCTCAGACATTACTTTATGATCATTTGATAACGATTTGATTTGATCTTCCAGTTTTGCAATATATTCAGCAGTTAAACTAGAATCTTCACCGGCTTTCTTTTGAGTAGGACCTTTTCTCTTAATAGTTTCTAACGCTTCTCTATCATGCCTTCTAAAGTCTGGATGCTTGAATTCCCATGCACCTTCACCATATTCATTTTGTTGTTTCTCTTCACTAGACATTTTGACTTTATGGAAATCATATTTGTTGAGTTGACGCACAAAACTGGCAAAATTAGAGTGCTTAAAATGCTTTGGTAAGATCTCTTTAGTGAACTCATTGGTGTCCAAGACAACAAAAGAGTCACCGTTCTTGGTCCATCGCACTATGTTTTCAAACTGGTTGTCTTCAAGCATCAGAAACAATTTTTTGACAAAATCTGTTGAGCCCGAACTTGTTGAAGAAGCGTTATTGTTGCTTATCCCAAGAGACACATTGAGCCCACTGGATGAGTTTCTGTTGGTGTTAGAGGAGTTGCTGTTATCCTTATCTTCAGAACCGGCTCTGGAAGTCATATCTGTATGGGATTATTTGAATAAGTGATTGTTTTGAAGGGCCCAGAACTGTGAAATTGATGTAAGGGAGAATCTGCTGCTGAGAAAACAGCTGCTGTGTAATGGGACGATGGAAGTGTGAAAATGGCTGTAGCCTGGTATGAGTTAAACGGGTGGAGCCAGAGCAGTGACACAGAGAATCAAAGAAGCGTGTGTGAGGAAGGATATAAAGACCAATGTTTTCTAATTAAGTTGAGTTTAATCAATTTTCAAATTTAATCATTTGAACAGGAAACGCAACTCATAATATGTTCAGAAAACAATTTTATTTCACTTCCGCCATTTCTAACAGCTTATGCAACTTTTTAGTACTACATAAGTACTAAGTAGTAAGTAGGCTGCCACTCAGTAGGCACACACAGTAGGCAGTGAGCACACGGGACACCACAGATTTTGTGATTTTACAAAGTTTAAATTGCAGCCAGCCAGGTGACAACGCCGATTATTGAGTGGTGTCCAGTGCACCTCTGTAGCATGTAGGAAGTGTGTAAGTTAACAATCAAATTAAAGTTCTCCACTGCTGGAATATCTGCTGACCCTGAAGAATGGGTGCGTCTTGTTTTTCTGTCCAGTGCAATCCTAGAAGTGTTATCATGCGTATCTAACGGTTTTTTACCGTTTTTTTGTTAATGGAAGCTTCGAAGAATCTAAACTTTCAAAAAGCATCAAAGATTCAAAGGTTAAAAGTGGCCATTTGGTATTTAGTATTCACTGTTTACTACTTAGTACTTATATAAATTCAAGGCTGTGCCAAATGCTAGCATATCTTTACTATCATTCAAAGAATAGAACCCTTCGTAGTACATAGAAAGCTTCAATCACTAGACTCAGAGTTACTGAGTATCGCTAACTTCTATTAACCTGTAGCTGTAGTAAGTTGTAACTACTAGTACATATGTAACTAGTGCTCTAGATATGCTAGACAGCTACAATTTCAGAATAGCTGGCACAGCGTTAACTCTCCAGTATTCACTTTCACGTTTTCAATCGCAAGCTAATCTAAACTCAAAAACTCTAATTACATAGTGCCTCACGCTAGTATACCTATTACCAATCACTGTTCAGACTACATTCATTGGTTAAACAACATATCTTTGTATTTAGAATTTTAGTACTATGACCAAGTTATAGCAGCTAGATTAACAACACGGTAATTATACGGGTTCCTGGAAAGATTAAATGCCCGTTGCCCTAGAACCAAGCAATGATGCACTCATATATCCAGCGTTGATTCACCTGCCTTGCAACTACCAACAGATAACAACCGCCCAATTAATCTTTTATTAAAAACTTTATGAAATCAAGTTACAAAACACACACACACACAAACCAAACCAAACTGTAAAGTTTGAACTATAAACACCAAACTGTAAATAAAAAAAGTTCCAAACATTAAATTAATCAATAAAAACGACGGATTACAAACAAAAAAACACCAATACCAGATTGAACTTTAAATCTTACTATAGATCAAACTGACCGTTAACAAATTCATCATCCATTTCATGGTCGCCGTCAATATCCATTTTCGCATCTTCATCTTCTTCATCATCAATAACATCTTCATCTGCTGGTAGATTTGGATTTCCTGGAATAAATGAACCATATTCCCCATTTCTTAAAAATGAATTGTTATTTGTTTGATTATGTCTTTTCAAATGGAAATCTTCCATTGCTGATTCATCAACAAATGTAAAACCCTTGAAATTGGCTTGAATACCTGGGGATAATGGGGTAGATGCCATTTGATGGAATTGTTTATTAATAACAGATTGACTTGTATCTGTGAATTCTGGATCAAAATTTGATGTATCAGTTTCAGATGCTAAATGTGGTTTAAATGGTGGAGGAACTTTCTTTTGTCTTAATAATTCCCAATCAATATCATGGAAAAATGGATGTGCTTTTAATTCTCTTGCATCATCTTTACATCCCAATCTATGTTTTGGATTTCTATTCAATAAACCTTTAACAAATGCACGACCTTCAGCACTTAAAACTTCTTTTGGGAAACGAACTTTTCCAAATGCTATATTCTTATACATCTGTTGAACATTATCTGCATAAAATGGAGACCAACCACAACACATTTCAAATATTAAAACACCTAATGACCAAAAATCAACCATTTTGGTATATCCAGTTTCATCTAATAAAACTTCTGGTGCTAAATATTCAGTGGTACCACAGAATGTATTAGTTGTATCATCTGTTGAAATATCAGCTTTTGATAGACCAAAATCACATAATGCAATATGTCCATTAGCATCTAATAAAATATTTTCAGGTTTCAAATCTCTATAAACAATATCATTATCATGTAAATGTTCCAATGATAAAACTAACTCGGCAATATAAAATTTAGCACGATCTTCAGCAAATCTTCCTTCTTTTTGTAAATGCCAAAATAATTCACCTCCAGACATATAATCAGTAACCAAATATAAATCAGTTGGAGTTTGAAATGAAAACTTCAAACCAACAATGAATGGAGAAGCTGTTGATGCAGTTCTAACCAAAATATTACGTTCACCAATAGTATGAGCAATCTCTTTTTTTCTAACAATAACTTTTTTAGATAAAACTTTCATTGCATAAATTCTATCAGTATCTAATTTACGAACTTGGAAAACTTGACCAAAAGTTCCCTTACCTAATAATCTTAAAACTTCAAAATCTTCTGGTCCATAATGACGTTTCCCAGTTGTTGAAAATTCGAAACTAACTTTAATTTCACCACTTATATGTTCACCATCAACTCTTGATTGTAATTTATACCATTCAACAGTTTTATGATTATTTGATAAAATTGTTGGTTTTAAACGAACATGACCTAAGAAAGTTTCATCTGAATCATAAACAGAAATATCTAGTTCTGAATGTGAACCAACAACATCAAAGATTGTTTCATGATGCCAAACTGGATTTGAAATGTTTGAAGAAGTGAAATCATTTTTTGGTAATGTCATTCTTTGATTTAATCTGTTTAAATGTTGAGATGAAGATTGTCTTGAATATACAGGTTTTGAACCATTCATTTTTGGTCTTGTGAAATGGTTTATGCTATTATTATTGTTATTACTATTATTATTATCATTATTATGACTGTCATTATTATTATTATTGGTATTATGAATTGTATGTTTATCAACACTTTCTGGTCCATGGGTGATAAATTCTGAACTTTCAAAAGTACAGACAACATAAGGTTGGGCATTAGAATTCTGGGTCAATAAATCTTTTGCTTGAATGATGTTGACTTTCAATTTACCTCTTGGTATACTTGAATCAGGTGTACCATCATCAGAAATAGTTGAGTTTATGATTGGTTGTGATTCAGGTTGTTTTGAAGATAATCTAGTTGATAATTGTGAAGTGTTAGAGTTGGCCACTTTTGACAGCATTGTTTGAGGATGATATTGTTTAGTGGTTGTACCATAAACCAATGAATTATCACTCAATGCAGTAGTTGGATTTGAAGTTTGTGGGAAATTTGGTAATAAACCTCCAGTTTGTGGTTCAGAAGTAGATTGTTGTTGGGTATATTGTTGAGCATATTGCTGTTGCTGCTGCTGTTGTTGTTGCTGCTGTTGCTGTTGCTGTTGTTGTTGCAACTGGTGTTGATATTGCTGCTCAGGTTGTTGATGATGTCTTAGCGACTCGGTTTGATTTTGAGTGCTGGACTGGGAATCAGTTTTATTGTTAAAACCAAACCCAAACAAAGTTTTTGTGAAATCAACCATGATGGACGATAAATTAGGATGTTATTAAATTGATTGGTGATGAATGAGCTATTGCAAATGGGTTATAAATTAGCAAGGGATGAAGAAGTTGGGTAATAATAATTAAGCTCAAATCAAACTAGGAAAGGAAAAAAAGAATGGAAAGTCTAAGCAGTATTGTACACTATTAGTTCTGAAATATCAGTTTCTATGATCTATATGTTTCTGTATGGAAAGTTAGCTTAATGAACTTCTTGCATTCCAATTTCTCAAAGTGTCTCTCATTTCTAATCGCACTCTAGAAGAAAACGGAGTGGCACAACGCCTCCAGTTCGCTATCAAGAGGATCAAAGAGGCACGCGAGAACCACAGCAACACAACAAAACTCACAGTCCAACACAATCCGCGTGAAAAGTCGTTGCTAAAAAGACAATCTGATAATAAATAAATAATTCTCAAAATAAATCCAGGCAACTGGTGAAGAACTTTTTATAAGTCTTAGAAGAAACTTTCACGAAACGGATTTTCTGTTTTTCTTCTTTTTCTGTTTCTGCCTCTCAAACAGAAAAATTTTATCTAGCAACTGTTACCCTGTGAGACAATATTTGTCAAAGAGATCCAGCATCAAAGATTCATTTAAATTATTTAGTTTGAACAGAAGTTTGTGAGCAGAGAGTATGATTGTCAGATATCATAAAATATGTGGTTCAGCAAACATGCCATGCAGAATTTAAAGCTATTTCGTATCACCGCTACAGAGCACAGGACATTTCAAACATCATACAAAAATACGCCACATGTAGGCTGCTGCGCCACATTAAAGCTTTATATCATTAAGCTATCATTAAGCTGCTGTTAATTAAGCAGAATTTGGCATATACCCGGAGTCTTGTGAGTAGTAAATATTCTCTAGTTAATTGTTGTGAAAGTAATCAATATCATGGCATCATATTGACTGGCTGAACGTGAACTGATTCTTCAGTCGATATTGTATAATTAACTACAAATTAAGTTGAACTAAACTAAATAAATTAAACATCAAATTAAAACAACTTCAAATTACTATATTTCAAGGCCAGCCTTGAATGAACACAACGAAAGACATCAACATTATTCAGAAACGGAAAGCTCACGCTGTTTTTCAGTAACAACATAACCATCTTTAGCATTCTCTGAGATTGAATGTTCAAGATCAGAATGGTTCGGATAATTTAAACTCAACTTTTCAGCTCTTTCATCTTTCAATTGCAAGAATCTGATTAATAAGACCAAAACGACACTGGCAATAGTAGTAGCAATCATAGCATAACAACCTTTCTTGAATTCTGGCACTGTGGTAGCAGCATAAAATAATAACGACCACCATGCGTTAACAGCACCACTGAACATATTCATTGAAGCTAAAACAATAGCTCTTTCTTGTAAATCATTTCTACAGATCAAGTTTGCCCAAGAGAAGAATGAAGCTTGACCTGCATATGAAATACCTGCAATATATTGAGCTGCAAACATGACACCTGTTGAATGAGGTTTAGCTAAAATCATGATAGTTGCAACCAACACTGCAATTGCAATGAATATAGCGACATGCCAATGACGTTTACCTCCAGTATGATCAACATATAAAGCAGTGAAATATGTTGCTGCAATACCAACACCATAAATACCCATTGGTAAATGGTTTCTATCTGCAATAGAGTAATCGAAATATTTCAACCAAAGTGCGAATAATGAATTGGAACAAAATGATTCATTTTCACCTCCAAAAACCCATAATAAAGATAACAAATACCAATGCCATCTTCCTAAAACTCTTTTGAAAACATCAAGTCCCCAAGCCTTCTCAATTTTGGGGTTATGAACTCTCGCTCTTGCTAATGCAATTTCTTCTTCACTGAAATAAAAGGCTTTACAAGTATCTGGAGTATCTGGGAAGAAAACCAAACCAAAAATTGTGATTGGAACAGTAATGACAAAATCAATAATAAATAACCATCTCCAACCTTCTAAACCACCTAAACCATCCATATTGGAATGAATTGCAGATTGCATAAAAGAACTGAATAAAGAACCAATCAAACCAGAACTAGTGAAAGTGGCTGATCTTTTAGTTAATTCAGATGATGTGATTTTCCCAGTTTCTGGATCAACAACATCTTCAGAGTTATACCATGAGCCTAAAATCAAATGAGATCCACTGAATGTAGAAGATTCAAAAATTGCCTGGAAGAATCTAATTGCACAAATTTGACGATAATTTGACACTCTATATAAGCCTAAAGTTAACAAACCCCAAGCAAAAGAACAGAAAGCCAGCCAATAACGAGGTTGGACTTTTAATAACATTAAATTGTTTGGAACCATTCCAACAATATAACCCACAGTGAAAACAGTGTTGATAACGTTAAATTCGTCACCTTTCATGTTCAAAGTTTCTTGCATACCACTAACATAGGCATTTGAAAGATTGGATCTATCCAAATAATTAACCCAATAGTTTAAACACACATAGGTTAAAACAAAACAATCAATTTTAAATAAAAGACGAGCTTCTTTTTTATCTGCTGGAGGTTTACCCCATAAGAAGTCTCTTGTAGCTTTGAATGGTTTCAAGACTGCAGCACAGCTCATATTGTTCATAGATACTAATGAAAAAGGCTATTAATGTTATATCTTGAATTGATATGTTAGTGCAGCAACCAGTTTTAACACTATTAAAGGTCACTGGATGTATTTATATATAAGTGAGCTGTTGTGCAATAAAGACAGTTATAATAATGAGCAATGATGATAACAAGGAAGTGGTAGATTTGAGATGTGTAATGATATCGACACTGATAATAGGAAATTATCGAGATACAGTATCAGCAGATCTGATCTCAAACCAATTTCACAGTGTAACAATTTTTCACAGATTGAGAGTAAAATTTTATCAGCAACTTAAACGAGTGAGCACTGAGCAGCTAGCTATGTAGTATGAGCCTATGTAGTATGGCAGATAAGCTGCGGTATGCGAGCTCCACAGACTCCAGAGTCGTTCAGCAGACGCACCTACAAACACCCACAAAAGCTGATCTGACCAGCACCTCCAGAGTTCAGCCAATAGCTCTCTGACTAGTGACTTCAATACATAGTAAACTATGGTGAACTTGAAAATTGACGTTCCGTTTTTGGGGAGAAAATGCAACAAGAAAATTGCAGCCTGCGTTAGAATTTTGACAGCTGGAAATCCTCCATCTTGCGGTTCCCAGAGGGCAATTCACTGAGAATATGGGCCACTGGTGAACTGAATGTGTTGTCTTTGTGAACGGTGGGAATCCCCTGCTTAAGAGCTTCAATTTCCAGGTCGCCTCGTCTCGATAGCATGTCAACTCACCAGATTCTTGTCCTTTTATAATTGACAGCTGCAACTCACAGGAACAATCCTGTGATCTGAACTTACCTTAAACGGCTACCAAACGTCAAATGCACGTCAATAAAAGATGGTTCTTTATCAAGATCCACAGGGAACCCATCTCCTCAAGCTATCCACGTTATCGTTCTCCAAGCTATTCTACTCACTTTATGGCCGGCTTTCAGAGCTTTCGTCTGCAGCTTCAAAATTTCAGAAGCAGTAACTTGGTCGATAAGAAGAAAAACTGCTCTTTGATAAGAAGCAGCCATCTTTCATTAGTTCACAAGTTTGTAGTGCTACACTGCTATAACATCAATAGAAAAATTACAGTGGGATTGTGAAATAGGCTGAACTGTTATTTAGCCAATCAATGAAAATCATAAGATGATCGCTCTTTGGGACACTACTTAACGACAAGTCTACATATGTAGTACATACCAATTGGTACAAGATAAAGACTCATCTACGTCGTACAGTGTACACTGTACTTCATACACTCAGATCTAAATCATTTATAAACCAGGATATCCTTCAAATCTCAAAATTACTAAAACAACACACGATTTATTTTATAGATCTTTAATACCATTCATTTATAGCTCAAAAGATGACAGTCAACACATATAAAGAGATTGCAGCTAAGAAGCTAGCTGAAAGAGACGCTAAATTCAAGAAAGAATGGTTAGTACCAGCTGATCAACTACCAGGTGCAGAAGTTAAAAATGTGCTAGATTTCCCAGCTACTGTTTTATCCAAAGAAGAGTTAGAAATCACCGAATCTACTGCTCCAGTCATCTTAGCTAAAGTTAAATCTAAAGAATGGACTGCTTTACAAGTTGCCAAAGCTTTTGGTCACAGAGCTACAATTGCACATCAATTAACAAATTGTTTATCTGAAATTTTTTTTGATGAAGGTTTAGAACAAGCTAAAGAGTTAGATGAATACTATGAAAAAACTGGTAAGTTAAAAGGTGAATTACATGGTTTACCGATTTCAATCAAAGATAATTTGAACATTAAAGGTGTTCCAACTTCAATTGGGTTTGTGTCTTTTGCTGTTGATCCTCCAGTTATGGATAAAGATTCAGTTCTTATTGAAATGTTTAGAGATTTAGGTGCTGTTTTTCTTTTTAAAACCAACGTTCCAGTTGCTATGATGATGCCTGAATCAACTAACCATATTTATGGTAACACAGTTAACCCTTTCAATAGAGATTTAACTGCTGGTGGTTCTTCAGGTGGTGAATGTGCTTTATTAGCCTTGAAAGGAGCTCCAGTTGGTGTTGGATCGGATATCGGAGGAAGCTTAAGAATTCCAGCTTCTTTCCAGAATTTATTCACTTTAAGACCAAGTTCTGGTAGATTCCCAACTTATGGTGCAAGATCAGGTTTACCAGGTTTGGAGAGTGTTAATTCTGTTAATGGTCCAATTTCAACTTCTTTGGAGAGTTTAGAATTATATTCAAAAGCTGTTATTGGTGCTGAGCCTTGGTTGAAAGATGGTAAATGTATTGAATTACCATGGAGATCAGTTACATTACCAGAAAAATTAACATTTGGTTATTTCAAAGACGATGGTGTTGTTAAACCATATCCTCCAGTTGAAAGAGGTATGGATATTGTCATTCAAAAATTAAAAGATGCTGGTCATGAAATTATTGAATGGGATCCAGTTGATCATGATAGATTACCAGAAATTATCACTAAATTCTTTTTAGCTGATGGTGGTAAACATTGTAAAGAATATGCTGATAAAACTGGTGAACCTTTTTTCCCATATATGCAAATGTATAACACAGCTAAAGAAATGGGTGTTTCTGAATTATGGGATCTTCACGCTGAACGTACCACTATAATGAAAAACTATTTGGATAGATGGAATGCTACTGCAGCTAAAACTTCCAATGGTAAACCAATTGATGCAATCTTAGCACCTGTGTCACCATACTGTTCAAGTGAATATAACAAGATGGTTTATGTTGGTTATACGTCTGTTTATAATGCATTAGATTATGCTGTTGGTGTTATTCCAGTGACAACAGCTGATAAAAATATTGATGTTAAAGATCCAAACTACGTTCCAAGAAATGATACTGATAAATTTGTTTATGAAAGTTATAATGCTGAAGCTTTACATGGAGGTCCAGTTGCTATTCAAGTTATTGGTAGAAAATTACAAGAAGAAAAAGTTGTTGAAATGATGAAAGTTGTTTCTAAAGCTGTTGGTACTTACGACTATTGGACTAGATAGTCTGGTGGTCGAAAAAAGAGTGTTCATTCATAGTTTGAAACTAGGAATGTTTAATTAATATAATGAAATTTGAATTGTAAAGATTTGTGTTTTTTTTTTGTAGTTTATCTAAATAATTACCGGATTAGGAAGGTTGAAACTCAAACACCAATTTCATCTAAATTCACAAGTATCAAAAAATCGGAATTCCATGATTTGATTTGCGATTGTACAATCTCACAAGTCGCCAATAGTCTGTACTATGTAGAAAGACCAAATTATAATTGTTAAAAATTCTATTTAGATTAAAAAGTCGATAGATGATTTGCCGGAGTTACTTGGTGGTTGAAGTACGTTGGTTAGTTGAAATATGGACTACAACGTTCATCCGTATTGATTATTCATTTCATATACATAAGTTCTAACAGAAATAACTGGAGAATCGAG
Source organism: Starmera caribaea (assembly GCA_030565045.1). Classification (NCBI taxonomy): domain Eukaryota; kingdom Fungi; phylum Ascomycota; class Saccharomycetes; order Phaffomycetales; family Phaffomycetaceae; genus Starmera; species Starmera caribaea. Next base: position 40,491 of record JAJMAV010000007.1, read on the forward strand.
TTTCATTTAAAGTTCATAGCTGAATAAGTATCAAGTACCAGTCATTTTTTTCCAAAATTAATCCTTTGCAAGATCATCCCAAAATCTTTGTAGTGTTTTCTAATTAATGTGTCAATTTATAAATCACATCCAATAACTCAATAATTTTCTCTTCCTCATATCTTTTACCAATAACTTGTAAACCAACAGGCATTCCATGGAAAAATTCTGGATCATAAGTATCATTGATTGCTTTATCATCTTTGCTAAATGGTTGAAAATTTTCATACGGTAAATCAATAGCTTTATCAACAAATGTAATTGGAACAATACCAGTTGTATAATCCAAATAATTTGAAAGATAAGTGTAGGCACTAGAATGTTTTTGAGGGTCACCTGCAATATGAGATGCTGATTCCCAACCTGGAGAAATAAATGCATCAACTTCACGACCTGATTCAGTTTTATAATCCAACCAATATTTATCAAATTTCAATTGAGTCTCATATTTTAGTTGAGCTTGATTCCAATGTTCAGAGACTGTGACTTCACCTTTCCCAATACTATCACCAGCTAGTAATTGAGGTATGACAGGTTCTCCAGTTTTGCCAATCTCTTCAGCGATTTCTTTATACCCATCAGCTGTAAAAATTTTATTCAAATTATCTCTGATTTCAAGAGCATTAATTGGTGGATTCCATTCGACAACTTCATGACCAGCATCAATCAACTTTTGCTTCACAATCTCAATTGCTCTTGTAATTGGAGGGTGCGGATGTGTAGCTTTATTATTCTTGAAGATACCAATTGTTAATTTTTCAGGAATTTTATAGTCTCTCCATGGAATTGGTGGAACTTTTGGATCATGTATCCAAGGTTTAGCATCAATGATAGTTTTATAAAAATATTTCAAGTCTTCAATGTTGGTTGCTGATGGGCCAATAACTGATGGAACAATTGGTTGAAAACTCATTGAATTTTCCACTCTTAAATATGGTAATCTATGAGAACTTGATCTTATACCAAATAACCCATTGAACAACGCTGGAACTCTAATACTACCACCAATATCAGTTGATAACCCAATCAAACCTGCCTTAGATCCAATGATACTTCCTTCACCACCAGAAGATCCACCACATGACATTTTAGTATTGTACGAGTTTAAAGTTTCTCCATAAATGTTTGAGAAAGTGTCAACAGCCATCATTGCCATTGGTGTAGTGGTCTTGATGTAAAAGACAGCACCTTCATTATATAAAATTTGGGCAATATATGATTCTTCATCTTTTGTTTTTGGTTTATTTAGTCTTGAAACTAAACCAATACCACTATCCAATCCTTCTAAATTGATTTGATCTTTCAAAGAAATAGGAATACCATGTAATTTACCAACTGTTTTGCCTGTCTTTCTGTAGATCGAGTCTAATTCTTTAGCTCTTTCCAATGCTCTTTCGAAAAAAATCTCAGAGCAGTTGTTTAGAATTTGGTGAGATAAAGCAGCTCTATGACAAAAAGCTGTAGTGACTTCCAATGCAGACAGCTTTCCCTCAGCAATCTTGTCAACAAGGGAAACTAAGGAATCATTAGTAATTGCGACTTCTTCAGGTGGTAGCACTGAATCAAGATACTCTCTTGAATTCAATGTTTTATCTTTTGGGACTTCGATGATCCATTCTTTTGGGATCTTGTTAAAGACGGCTTCTCTTTTGTCAGCTGCAATTTGCACCCAGCTCATGTTGCAAATTTCTCAGAGTGTAGTGAGTAGCTTGTAATGCTCAATGAAGATCAGAGTGATTTAAATAGTTTTTCATCCAGTTACCCCTTGATATGACGTAGGTACGTTTATCAAATGCTTATCTCGTAAGTTAGTCGATTCTTGAATGCTAGAGGTTGACAATTGTAACTTGTGAGTTTTTGTGGGTGTATCAGAGTGACTGTCTATGAGACTACTAATAGGTACCATCTACATGCTAAGGGTGATAAATCGTGATATTCACCTATGAATCATGATGTTCTACTCGATTTGTAAATTTGACACATAGTTATCTCGCATTGTTTGACAACTACACATGATTGATGATCATTGATTGTTGAGGGAATAGAATAGGAAGATAATAACTAGTGAAAGTTGGGTATTTCACATATCATGAACATATAAACAGTTAAGCCAACACTGTATTTAACTATGAGTGTCTAATAACTCATTTGATGAAAGGTTTATTATTCAATCATCTATTAACTGTTCTTAACCAGCTTGACACAAAATTTGCTTTGAGCCCCAAGCAAATAAGTACAAATCAGGCTTTTGATTGACCAATGGCAGTGAGAACAAGGATAATGAAGGTGTCAATTTTCAAACTCCTTTAGTACTCTTCAATTATTCATGTCTGCCAGTCAAAAATCCAGATAACAGAAATTTCTTGTATTCTCTTTAAACAAACTTATAAGATGGTGCTACACTGCTCGTCAATAGCATCATGAAAAATCTTTTCAGCACAGTCTTTTTATCAAAAACAATATAGCTCAACTCAACACTCACACTCAAACGTTTAAATATGTAGTAAAAAATTATTTTTCCAGTAAACGCGTCAAAGGATCTTGATTCTTATCAGACTGACTGAGATCACCCATCAGGAAATTAATCAAGATGCTCAGTTTCAGCTGATCTACTCTGTGCAATGTGATCTTCAACACGAGTATATAATCCAGTATGCTTCCACTTCCTTTGACAGCTCATCGTCTACAAGATACAAGAAAATGACTACAGGAGAAGAGTACAAAACAATCGCTGCTGCCAGAAGAGCAAAAAGAGACGCAAAATTCACTAAAGAATGGTTAGTTCCAACTGACGAGCTGCCAGGTCCTGAAGTGAAAGATGTCTTGGAGTTCCCTAAACAGGTTCTCTCTGAAGAAGAGCTGGCCATCACTGAATCTGAAGCACCTGTCATCTTAGATAAAATCAAATCAAAAGAATGGACTGCTTTACAAGTTGCTAAGGCTTTTGGTCATAGAGCCACTATTGCTCACCAGTTGACTAACTGTATGACTGATGTCTTTTTTGAACAAGGTTTGAAACAAGCTGAAGAATTGGATGAATATTATGCCACCACGGGGAAACTGAAAGGTGCATTACATGGTTTACCAATTTCAATCAAAGATGACAGTAACATTGAAGGAATCACTAGTTCAATTGGTATCGTTGGTTTCCATGATGAACCTATGGAAGAAGATTCTATTCAAGTTAGACTGCTTCGTCAAATGGGTGCTGTCTTTATGTTTAAAACCAATCTACCTGTTGCAGTTATGATGGCAGAAACTGTTAATCATTTATATGGTAGAACTTTAAATCCATTGAATAGAGATCTGACAACTGGTGGATCTTCTGGAGGTGAATGTGCCCTGCTGGCATTGAAAGGTGCACCAATTGGTATTGGATCTGATATTGGTGGTAGTATGAGAATTCCATCCTCTTTTGAGAATCTTTTCACTATTAGACCTTCTTTTGGTAGATTTCCAACTTATGGGTCAAGATCAGGTATCCCAGGTCTGGAGAGTGTTAATTCTGTTGTGGGACCAATTTCAACTTCAATGGATGCGTTGGAGTTATACTATAAAAATATGTTGGCTATGGAACCTTGGTTTCATGATGCAAAAGTTGTTAGTTTACCATGGAATGATAAGCTTGAGTTACCAGAAAAATTAACTTTTGGTGTTTATAAGACAGATTGTGTTATCCAACCATATCCAGGTATTGATCGTGGTATCGATATTGTGGTTGAAGCTTTAAAAAAATTAGGTCATGAAGTGATTGAGTGGGAGACTCCAGATCATAATAGATTAATGGAACTCATTACACAGTTCTTTGTCTCTGATGGTGGTAATCATATTAAAAAAGCACTAGAATTAACTGGTGAACCATTTTTCCCACAAATGAGAATGTATGAAGAAGCCACTGATTTATCTGTTAGTGAACTATGGGACTTACAAGTTGAGCGAACTACTTTAATGAACAAACATATGGAAAGATGGAATGATACTGCAAATTTAACATCCACTGGGAAACCTGTTGATGCACTAATTGGTCCGGCAACACCATACAGTGGTGTTCCTCACGGTGAATTCAAGTACTCTGGTTACACTAGAGTTTATAACTGTTTGGATTTACCAGCTGGTATTGTTCCAGTTGCAAGATGTGATAAAAATATTGATGTAAAAGATGAGACTTATTTGCCAAAAAACGACCTCGATAAAGCTATTTATGATGGTTATGATCCAGAAGTTGTTCATGGTGGTGCAATTGCAGTGCAAATCATTGGTAGAAGATTTCAAGAGGAGAAAGTTTTGAAACTTATGAGAGTTGTCTCCGCAGCTGTTGGAACTGACAAATACTGGACTTCAAAATAGTGACTTCACAAATTACTGCTGGCAGTGATGTTGATTGAATGATTAGTTATTTTGTATAATTTTTGAGGTTTGACGTTATCTACAAAATAACCAGTTCTGTAACTTTTGACAATCGAAAATTATTCTAATACAACTTTTCAATAATTTTTTACTCATGCAACAGTTTGAGCTACGACCCAACTTTGATTTTGAATTTCAGATACAATGAGAGTTCCCTGGGGACAGCTATTGTCTGCTTTGCCTTTGGAGCAACAAGTGCTGCAACAACCACATATCAATCCTCCAAAAAACTCACATTTCAGAGATTTGGTATGGGGAGATGTCAACTTCATTCACACCACTGATACACATGGCTGGTACGCTGGACACCTCAACCAAAAGCAATACAGTGCTGATTGGGGTGACTTCATAAGTTTCACAAAACATCTTCATGATTATGCTGATTCAATTGGAGTTGATTTCTTGTTGGTGGATACAGGAGATAAACATGATGGGAATGGTTTGAGTGATGCCACTGTACCTAATGGTATCAAGTCAACAGAGATTTTCAATCATCAAAACTATGACCTATTGACTCTTGGTAATCATGAGCTTTATACCGCTGAGTCTACTAAAATTGAACATTATATCACTTTGAAGAAGTTTGGTGATCGTTATATTACTTCTAATGTTGAATACAGAGACAATGTTTCTTCAGAATTTAAGCCTTTAGGTAATCGGTATAAATATCTTGTCACCAAAAACCAAAAGAAAAGAGTGTTAGCGTTGTCTTTTTTGTTTGATTTTAGAAGATATAATGAACTTTCGAGAGTTATCCCTATTAAAGAATCAATTGAACAAGAATGGTTCAATCAATTAATGTCTGAATACAAAGAAGAAGATTTAGATATGATAATTGTGTTTGGTCATATACCCGTCAACTACTATGAAGATGATGAATTAATGAATCTACACATTAAATTAAGAAAGTTTTATCCAAATTTGATAATCCAATATTTTGGAGGTCATTCTCATATTAGAGACTTCTCAGCTTTTGATTCCAAATCAACAGGTCTACAAAGTGGAAGATATTGTGAAACTGTTGGGTTCCTGTCCATAAACACTTCATTGATTGATAATGGTGATAAATTCGATGGGTTTAGAAGAAGGTACATTGATTTCAATAAAGAGAGTTTTATTCATCACATTTCAGCGGTGAACCCAAATTTAGATGGAACATTTGATACAGATCTTGGATTGAAAGTTTCAAATGAAATTACAGATCTAAGACAAGAGTTGAATTTGACTTATAGTTATGGGTATGTTCCTAGAAATTATAAAATGAATGATTATCCACATGGTGATGAAAGAAGTTTGTACACTTTTTTGAACTCCTCTGTCTTACCAACTTTACACAACACAGTTAATAGAGATGAAACTGAATTTGATAGAATAATTTTAGTGAATTCTGGTAGTGTTAGATATGATTTATTCAAAGGAAATTTCACTAAAGATACTGAATTCATTGTATCACCTTTCAAAAATGATTGGAATTATATCAATATCCCTAAACCGATTGCATTGAAATTGGATGAATATCTAAATAAGCAGGGATTTTTTTTAGCAGCATTACAAAATGAAATTTCAAGTCAATCCAAGAAAGATGAATCAACATTAGTACAAGTCATGAATCAATTGGAGAAATTTGAACAAGAAACCACCATCTTCAACAAACTGAAATGTAAATTCATAAGTAAACCATTCTTGAAAAAAGGATTTGTTACTAGTGATGCAATTGGATGTGATGGTGATGATGTTTTGCATAATTCAATACCATTCTATCAATCACCAAATGTTATACAGGCGTTACAAACTCATGAACAGAATAAAGATAAAAATGTTATGGATGTTGTCTTCTATAGCTTCATTCAACCTTACGTTCTTGAAGGAATCAACAAATTGAATAAAATAAATGATAAATTTTATACAGATAAAGATGTTAAATTTTATGGAGGTGAAAGTACAGGAATTTTAATGAGAAACTATGTTCAGGAAAATTGGAGTTGATCACACGATGTCTACATTTAAAACTTTAATTAACTAATTCTTTAATATATATTGATTCAATTATAAGAATCTAATAACAATACACAATTAAAAATTTTTTGTATAAATCAACGACATCATTTTTATAAAAAAAACTTAAAATCATAATCAATAAACAAAATGCAAAACATAATACATCTTATTCATTTAATCTCATCCCCTTATCCATCTAATTAAAGATGAACTGTATATATATTTTTTTGGTTTTTTTTTTTTGGTTTTTTTTTGGTTTTTTGGTTTTAAATTATTTATATTTTTAGAAAGCATATAGAAGGTAAACAAGTTTGTTAAATAATTTACAAACCGGATTGAGCTCTTCTTCTGTCACGTTCTTCAGAAATAGATAATTTGATACCTTTACCTTTTGGTAATGAAATGTATGGTTTACCTGCTTCACCAATAACAAAAACGTTACCTAAACGAGTAACGAAAGTGTTATCCAAGCTATCTTTAATGTGAACAATATCGAAACCACCTTCATGACGTTCTCTGTGAGTAATAACACCAATTCTACCCAAGTTACGACCACCAGTACAGTAAACTAATTTACCAGTGTCAAATTTGATGTAATCACTGATTTTACCAGTTTCTAATTCAATTTTAACAGTGTCATTAACTTTGATGTTTGGGTCTGGGTAACGAATAGTTCTACCATCGTGAGTAACAACGTATGGGATACCTTTTTTACCTAATTGAACTTTGGTAACTTTACCTAATTTGTAAGCAGCTTCTTCATCAGTGATTCTGTGGACAGCAAATCTACCTTTAACATCATAAACTAATCTGAAGTTTTCGTTGGTAGCTTCTAAAGAAATGACATCCATGAAACCAGCTGGGAAAGTGGCATCGGTTCTGACTTTACCATCAACTTTGACATGACGTTGCATCAAGATAGCTTTAACTTCACGACCGTTTAAAGCATACTTAAGACGGTTTCTTAAAAAGACAATTAATGGTAATGATTCTCTCAATTTGTGTGGACCAGAAGATGGACGTGGAGCGTAGACACCGCTTAATTTGTCCAACATCCAGTGAGCTGGAGCTGCAAGACGTTTTAGATGTTTCTTTGGACCTCTACCCATTTTTTATCGATTGAAATTGGTGATTGTTGTTGTTGGTTATAGTTGTAACTTTGAAATTTTTGATTTTTAATTTTCAGTGTAGTTTGTTGTGTGGGAATTTGGGATTTTTGCGTGCGTTTGAAAATAAAATATCAGCGGTGTGTGGGTGTTTTGTAAGTACTCTAAATATTCTGTGACTTGTATCTAATTCATCCAAACATCAAAAATTTACCCCTATCTAAAAACACGTGATGTAATAAAGGGCCTTGAAATATAGCACGATTTAAGTACACTGTACACTGTACATAATACATATCATCAAAAATATCTACAGTTGTAACATGTAAGTGTTGTACTAGTATAAATCAATAAAGGACATGTATTAATGTCAGAATAAAACAAGTGGTAACTAAAGTCTGAGTCTTGACCCACTGAAAAGTTATAAAAAGATATGATATCAAGTGCTTGGAGTGTTTTAATTTGTACTCTGCTGATGGGGAAAGTGTTTCATATGGATAATGAAATAAAAAAAAAAAACAATAGATCAAAGAAGGGAAACATGAAGAGGAATGATAGATCTTCAGTCAACAGTAGCAGCTTAATTCTCTTCATCAACTTCTAAACTTAATTTAGATAACTTTTTGATAGGATTGCTATAAAAATGTTAGTTTCTGATATTAACACAACAAAACATCTCTATCAACGAACCTATGAAGATGTCTGAGTTTGTGATCAATTAATTTCTTAGAAGTAGGAGATAAGTTCTCTTTCTTGTCTGATGGTGAAACGTATTTAAGTTTTCTGTAGCTGTTAGTACTTGTGATCTCTTAATCTTACAGATCATTTTGAACCGAAAAAATACTCACTGTTGCACAGCTAGCTCGTGAACTCTGGCTTTTTTGACGTTTTCCTTACTGTCTAGGACAGGGTGTAGAGGTTGAATAGGTTGTTGTGACATAGTAAAAGATGAAGTTTTTTCTGGTTGTTGTTGTTGTTGTTGTTGCTGTTTCTTGAGCTGGAATAAAGAAACCTGTAGCAAGCAATTCTTCTGAAACACAAATTTATTCTGTTCCTCTGCCTCTACATCTCTTCTGCTTCTTTCTTTCTTTCTTCTGGTACGTAAATTGTGTACAGAATTGCCGTTTTTGTGCAAATGTCAATAAAGTCGGAATTTAGCCAAATCGGGGAATTTCAGAAATGCTGAAAATTTGAACTGCTTTGACCGGAATTGCTTGTTTTCTTTTTTATCGTGCTGTCAAAAATTCAGTATCAGAAATATTTCAATGAGTTGAAGGAGGAGAACTGCTGTGCTGTTAGATGGGTGTGAGGCTCGGTGTCACATCATACAGATGGTCAGTGCTATTAGTGGTGTTGCTATTGAGACTCACGTCTTTGGTGGCTGGTGAAAGACAGTATACTGGGTATACTAAACAACATTTGCAGAAACTACGACAAGACACGCGAGAACTGTTTGATCATGGATGGAACTCCTATATGAACAAAGCGTATCCAGCAGATGAGTTGAAGCCTTTGAGCTGCACGCCTTATGGTGCTAGTGACGATATTTATGAAATTCATAGAAATGATGTTATGGGTAATTATTCAGTTACGTTTTTGGATACAATAACAACATTTGCAGTGATGGGAGATGTTGAAAATTTCACTAAAAATATTGATATTTTAAAGTCAGATTTGAGTTTCAATCAGGATTCTTTGGTTCAAGTGTTTGAAACTTCAATTCGTGCTTTAGGTTCACTGTTATCAGCTCATTTATTTGCCATTGATAAATTCAAATTACCAAACTACAATGGGTTCTTGCTGGAAAGGGCTAAAGATCTAGGTGAAAGACTACTGATATCTTATATAAACACCAACTCAAATATACCCATTGCCAGAATTAATTTGAAAACAGGCTTGAATAATGTTCCAAAAAAACTAGTTAAAGAAACTTGTACCTCGGGTGCAGCCACACCAATGCTTGAAATGACTTTATTATCAATCTTGACTAATGATACTAGATTTGAATACTACTCAAGAAAAACATTTGATACTATTTGGAAAGCTAGAACTCAATTAGATTTAGTACCCATGACATTATCTCCAATCACTACAGAATGGTTAGATTCAATTACCGGGATCGGGGCTTCTATTGATTCATTTTATGAGTATGCGCTCAAAGGCTCAATACTTTTCAATGACGATAAGCTGTACTCGGTTTGGGAGAAATCTTTGAAAAGTTTGATGATTCACTCCAAAACTGGACCTTTTTTCGCTAATGTTAATACAGAAAGTGGTTCTATAGTTACACCATGGATTGATGCCCTAGGCGCCTTTTTCCCAGGGCTATTAGTGTTGAGTGGCTCCATTGATTTAGCAGCCCAAATCCATACACCATATATGAAACTTTGGAATGTTTATAATGGTATTCCAGAAAGATGGGATTTTTTACCTCCAACTAATACAGGGAAAACTGCAACCAAAGACGGAGAAATAAAAGAGTTTGAACCTGTATCTTTAGAATGGTATCCATTGAGACCAGAATTTATTGAATCGACTTATTATCTATATCAAGCCACAAAAGATCCTTTCTATCTTAGAGTTGGAGAGAGAATATTAACAGATTATCAAAAGATTTACAAGACAGAATGTGGATTCGCCGGTTATAGGGATATAAGGACAGGAGAAATGCAAGACCGAATGGAGTCGTTTGTTTTAAGCGAAACATTCATGTACTTATATTTGTTATTTGATGAAGAAAACTCAATCAATTATGATGAAAATTTGATTTTTTCAACAGAAGGTCATCCATTATGGTTACCAAAGGACACATTGAAACAGTACAATAAGCATAAAGAAATATCAATTATTTCTAACTTAACAATTGAAACTTTGTTTCCAAATGTTTCAACTGATTTATTTCAGTCTGATTTTTCGTTATCAACTATGTTTAAAAATTTGAAAGATGAGTTTTTAACTGTTATTGAAAATTTAATTGGAGATGAATTTGAGATATTGTCAAATATTGAAATTGAAAACTCTTTGAAAAACTCAACAGATGAAATAATTAATGAAACTCCAATCTGTCAAGTTAAATCAACCAATGAATTTTTCAGTGAAAGATTATCAGATCCAAGGTTATTTATGTTAGATGCAGTCTATTCATACGTTTGGGCAAATAAATCATCAACTGGATTTGAAAATATGGAAGCTGAAACATCATCTTTTTATTCAATTTATAGAGATCCAGAAAAATCATTTTGTTCTAGACAATCAACCACGCAGACTATGGATTTTATATTTGGATCACCACAATCTGTTGTTATCAATAAACAGATCACGTTTGATAAAGATGCTATTTTCCATCACAAGCTGAGTGTTAATTATACAGATGGTGATATCAATGCTTTCATTGCGAAAATTGACGGATTAAGACTGAAGCTAGAACTATTGAAATTAAATGATATTGATAGATTCAATAACAAAATTACTAAAGAATTTCTGGAACCATATCAAGCGGGTATTGAATATGATACAGAAGGGACATGTACTATTGAAGATGAAGCTAATTCAGAAAGAGTTTACAGGATCATTGCTATCAATGGTGTTGAATTGAAAGAAGATTCGATTGTTGGGATTATTAAGGAAGAAGGAAATGAAGGGTGGCAGCGGACTGAACATGGTTTGTTGGTGTTGAATGATATTGTTGTGATTAATATGATGTTTATGTGAATTGGGGAATGTTGTTCTACTGGTTTCAACTTGCATGCATAGATTGTTTGATTTTAATGTATTGATTTAAAGTTTCACAACCATTTTGTGTCAACTTGTAGCTGAGTTTTGAATTTTTCCACAAAAATCAACGAACCTTCTGTTGTTTCAATGGGTAAAGGCTTGTTGAAGTATAACAGTTGTGCATGCTTTTAAAGTTTGGAGCATCATTCGCATATTCATTTGAAACCCAGCTTATATTTAGGAGTTATTTAAGCTTCACAATTAAGTTCAATCAACTGCAGATCTCACAGGTTATAACAGGAGGATTTTTCAAAAACTCAATATTTTGCAAAATTGACATTGATTGAAAACTGTTGATTAACGAGCCTGCAATTCCCTTGTCATCTTCAAAGATGTTCTTGTTTGACCAATATTGGATGCCAGTGCTGGAGATATGCATGATTGTTGTGTTGCCCTTTGTGCTCACGTTGAAATCGGTACAAGTAGTTGATTCCCCAAAAAGTTTGGCTAGAGATTGTGACAAGATCCATTTGATGAGATACTGGTGTGTTTACTGGATGTTTCTTTTTGTGTTACAAGCTATTGGTATTGATCATCGTGTCAAGTTCCTTTTGGCGTTGCTGTATTTTACTCAGAATCAAGCTATCACTGGTCAATTGGCAGTTTTTTATGCTTCTTATTTACTACCAAATTTATCCAAAGGTTTGAAGAAGATGTTCCATTTAGAAGTCACAGAACAAGAAATAGATCATTACTTACTACATCTTCTTGACAAGCTATGTTTCAACTCCAGTGTGTCAGATATACTTTCATTATTGAAGCTCAATGCTGTCTCCAATGGTGCATTACAAATTTTGAATCATCATTCAAACAATGAGAATAAAGAAACAAAGCTGGAAATACCCAAACAAAGATCTTCAAGATTGGTATCAGGCACTCCAGCTGGCTCAAGACATGTGTCTTCCGGGTCTAGAATTCAAACACCGAATGTCGAATGTATAAATAACACTCCATTCAGAAAATCTTCGAATTCTACACCAATCAATTTCAGGCATGTATCTGCTCCAGATTTGTCTAATTTCCCAGGGGCTGGAAAAAGAAATGTCTCAGGGGAGAAATTTCATATATTCAAGTGATCATCATGGCATAATTGATTTAATATGATCTCAACAACTCAAAAAAAGCTGTAGTACATTTTTTGTAGAACTTTTTAGTGAGAATTATCGATTGCTTGAGATATATTAAAAAAAATTGTTGGATTTAGTACTAAAAGAATTGTGCTAGTACGGTTGATAACAACGAGCTGAAGTAATCAATAAAGTTGACTGTGTCTTGTTCATTATCTCATATGAGCTGATCAGTATATATAATTAAGCTCATGGCGCAGTTAGTTATAATAGTATAACTAAATTATTGTGGCAAGTGATTAAAGTTTTGACATACTTTAATAGTTTTTGAATTATCCAAAAATAAAACACCTGCCACAATTATCAATATAATAATGGTATAATGCTGATATTACTTTTTGCTGCGCCACTAATTAAGTCGCATTAATATGAACAGAACTTGATCGTATAATAATGTCGCTCTACAATTTAACACCAACCTGAGTCACTCAAGCATGTATTAATTCTGAATTTCAATGATTTTATCATTAATAATACTGTAAAAATATGATTCAAAGCTTCAGAAGTCATAAACTTTTTTATTCAACAGCTAATCTGTCTGAAAATGATTTGGCATATGGATTATCATAACTCAACTTTGCCAATAAATCACTTGGAAGTTGTTGAAGTTCATTAACATCTATTTCTCTCCAATGTGTATAACAAAATGTTGAAGTGTGATAAGCTAAAACCTCCTCATTATGTAAAACTGCAACTTTCCAAACCTTCAAAGATTCCGATAGAGTTAAAGGTCTAGAAAATAAACTTTCTAAACATAATTTTCTTAAATTGGAAACATCATATAAATTTGCCAATACTAATAAACCGGTACAAATTTCAAGATTATCCTTTGGAATTTCTCCACAATAAAAATATCTAATTAATGCCTCTAGCCATTCAATGGGTTCTGGAATAAACAATTTATTTTCTTGAGATTCTTTCATACCACTTAAAATCACGTTTTTAAAATGAGGCCATCTTGCTACTAGGATGATTTTATGAACTTTTAAAGGCTTGGATTTGGTGAAAGTTGATCCATCAGCCAATTCTAATAAACTTTCTTCCAAAGTCTCTTGAGAAGAATCAATAGATAAATTCTCAAATATATAATGGTAGTTACCAGGTCTTTCTGAGCCTTCAACGCCAATGATCTCAAAATCTGTGAACTCTTCATCAAATAAAATTGCTTCATAATCTTTGGAAATTTGATTCTCCATCACCCATTTAGAACTTTTATTTAATCTTGTATAAGTTTTATCTCCATAAAACATTGCTCCATAATCTGGAATATTCAACGTAAGTAATGTTGTTAAGAAAGTATCTTCACTTTCTTTATGATAACCAACTAAAAACAATTTCCCATCAAGGAAGTACGCATATTTCCAATAATAATCCAAAAATTTCCCATCTAAATCATCAGGAGTATATAATGGAACGTATCTTGTGTTTTTCAAATCAATAAACCCAATATGAGGTGTTAAATCATATTTGAAAAAATCTTCATTCTTGGGGATATAAGCATTTAAAACTAATGCAGATGAATTAACATCCATGAAAAAATGTTGACTGAACCCTGAGAAAGTTGGAGTATCATAAATTCTCACTGCATCAAGTTTATTAGTTTTCACATCAAAGCTAATAATCTTATCTTGATTTGAATAATTGTGATAAAATGCCCAAATTTTACCATTAAAATGATGAATTGAATGGTTTGCTAATTTCATGAAATTTCCTAGATTTTGAGTTGCATCTGCGTTTTTATAATCTTTGTTTTTAATATCAACAGATAAAACATTCTCGAAAACCTCAGAACCATGGAATGCAGGTTTACCGCCTGATATGAATAATTTTTCACCATCATCAGAAACACAAACAGCATGACAATATCTATTTGCCATCATTTTAATTTTACTTGGTAATTTCCATGGTGATATTTGCCCTGATTGATTAGTGATGAATTCACAAAAATCATAACCACCAGTTTCAATTAGTTTATTATCTCCAATATCAATTAAACGACTTCCAATGTTTCTTGTTATACGATGTGGGTAATGATTCCAAGTTAATGTGCTGATATCTAAAGTGTATGAATCACTTGACATGAAACCCGAGTTTTTCTCTGATTGTCCAACAATGATAAAATTACCTAAACTATCTTTTGAATGAGTGGAAAATGTAAAAAATTTTGGTAAATCACCTTTCAATTCTTGGAAATGCATTTTAATAAACAGGTTTATTCAAATGATATCAACAGAATACTGGAAAATCATTTTGCTATTCTTTATGATTTTTTTCAACAATCATTAAAATTTTTGAATAAATGATGTTTTATACTAATTAGTTAAAAAAACCCACAACCTTTTTTTTTCAATAAAACCAGCATTAAATCAACAGTAAAATTCCCCCCTCCCCCAAAATATTTACAATGTAACCAAAATCAGCATCCTTTGATTGAAACTAAATTAAGTGGCTACAATGCCACATAAAAAAATAATAAAACAATAATTAAAAATAATGTACAACTGTTTCTATATACAAGAATACCCAATTATCTTTTAAGACTTCCAATCCCAATTACAAATGTCAAATTTGTCAATTTATACCTTAGTTTCTCTTATTTTCTATAAGGATATTCTAAATCCCTATCTTTTCTTTTCCAAAACTTCTTTTTCTTTTTACTTACAACATGAGTTGCCATAACTTCTTCAGCTTTTTCAGTTTTAAATTGTTTGATAAAAGCAGGATCCCACAATTCAGAAGCAATACCCAAATCTTTACAACATCTAACCAAAGCATTACTTTTACAACCTTCCATTGAATTAAATAAATTTTGATCACCATAATATTCTTGTTCACCTCTTGCTACACTAACAAACTGATTTAAACAAATCAATGCGTATTCTCTTGAGATTGCAGTTGTAGTGATCAAAGTTTCAGATCTTGGGATCAAACTCCAGCCACCAGCACCAAAGGCTTCATTTAAGATTCTTCTATATTTGATTTCTGGCAAGTAGATTATACCATCTGGTTTGATTTCAACTTGATCTAGGTCAATTTTAGTGTTCAACACTTTTTGAATTTTTTCTGAGAATGGTGTTGTTGATGCTCCGAAGAATGAAGTTGTCCAATCTATTGGATCTTTTGAATTTGAAACTGGTAAATCGTTAAAAGTAGTTGAAAATTTAGCTTGGAAAGTTTCAGTGAAAGTTGGTTCTTTGATTAGTTCTTCAACTTCATAGTACTCGTCTGCTGGGTGTTCTGGTTGGATTTCAGCTTCAGCGAATCCACTAGAAGGTTGTTGCTGCTCTACTGATTGTCTAGATTGATAGGACGTTTGTTTAGGTGCAAATTCGGAGCTGTAGCGATAGGCGTCATCCAATGACGAGTCATAGCTGCTGGAAGGTCTGTCTGGAACACTTTCATAGGGTGATCTAGAAGTAGTTGCTCTTTTGAAAGACGCGCCACCTGAATTTTGCAACCTGCCAGAACCAGCTTGTTTCAAAGTTGATGAAGACACTGCTTTTCTTGTTACTCCACCAACATAGCTTCTTGTGAATGTTCTGAGTCCTGAAGAATACATTATTTGAATGCTTTTTGCAGTTGATTTGCGTTGTTTCCAAAGGACAAAAAGTGTTGTTTTTATTTTTTGTTTTTCTTTTGAATCTTGAAAATTATCTGAAATGAAATGAATGTGACAAGTCGTTTTGCTAGTGAGTTTTGATAAACAACGCTTTACAAGATGAGCAAACTGCTGGAACTCGTTGATGCAGTGAACAATTTTACGTATGGCTCATTACCAAATGAGTTATACACTCTTTACACCCATGACGGAGCACAATCGCTTGGTTACATTCTTCCAATGGTTGCAAATGAGTTGGCCAAATACCCAGATGTGTTTGTCTTGAAGGAAGATCAGAAGATCCAGATCCACGAGTCACTTGATACACTAGAGAGCAGAAACATGGCCTTTGCAACAGTGGCTCAGTCATTGAAAGATTCACAATTGTTTGATACTCTTAAAGGATGGAGAAACGAATTATACACAGTTTACTACCCAAGTCATACACCTTACATATTGGTGGAGAGAGCTTTTTGTCCACTGCTGGGAGTAGTGATGTATGGGGTACACATTAATGGATACATTCCTCCAGAACTTTCTTCAACTGGAGAGATCCAATTCTGGATTCCTAAGAGATCTGCTACAAAGGCTACTTTCCCAAACATGCTGGATAATACCATAGCCGGAGGAATTGGATACCCTTATGGCATCTATGAAACTGCTGTGAAGGAGAGTTATGAAGAAGCAGGGATTGAGGAAAACTACATCAAGCAAAATTTGAAAGCAGCTGGCGTGGTTTCATACATTTTTTCCAATACAGCTAATGACTATAAAACAGAACAAGGGCTGGTACAACCAGAAGTTGAATATATCTATGATCTGCCACTGACGCATGAGATAAAACCAACACCAGTTGATAACGAAGCCGAGTATTTCCAGCTACTCTCACTCGACCAGGTTCTTGCAAACCTGCACTCCAAACAGTTCAAACATAATTGTGCTCTTGTCATAATTGATTTCCTGATGCGTCACGGATACATCTCTGCTGACACCGAGTCTGAGTACCTCACCATCGCTGCAAGACTCCACAGATCACCTCCGTTTCCTACTTTATAGATCAGCTTCACCAGCCACCTTTTCATTAATAAATTTCAATAGAATATAAGAAATGCGCCACAATCTGTACTTTTTTCGCTGGTTTTTCATCATGAGCTGAAATTGCTGCGAATTTCGAATTATATAAAAATCAGAACAGTTGTCAAAACAAATTAAAATTATAAAGTTTTGCAGTGTTGTCAATATTTGGAAGTTCCTTCTCGTCGATTCGTCCTGTTTTGAAACCTGCTGCTGCTATTGTGACCAATTGTGTGAAAATTGAACTGAGTGTGTGGAATCATCCGAACAATCACAATGTCTACTGTCAGAAAGAGAAACACCAAGAACTCCAAAAAAGATTCGTCTGTCGTTGAGACAATAGACGACTCTAAAGTCCTTGATTCATACGTCGTTGAAAAACCTAAGACTAGTAACGCTGAAAATGTCACAACTTACTCATCATACGATAAAATCGCATTGATCGCGGTCACTGTTTTAGCATTCATCACCAGATTCTATGATATTAGTTATCCTGATCAAGTTGTCTTTGATGAAGTTCATTTTGGGAAATTTGCTTCTTACTATCTAGAAAGAACTTATTTCTTTGATTTACATCCTCCTTTTGCTAAATTATTGTTTGCAGGTGTTGGTTATTTGATTGGATTTGATGGAAGTTTTAAATTCGATAATATTGGTGATTCTTATATTGAAAATAATGTTCCATATATTGCATACCGTTCTTTACCAGCCACTTTAGGCTCTTTAACTGTGCCAATTGTGTTTTTAATTTTAAAAGAGTTGAATTATTCTTTACCAAGTGCTGTTTTTGGTTCATTGTTGGTTTTGTTTGATAATGCACACGTTGCTGAAACTAGATTGATCTTATTAGACGCTACTTTAATTATTTCAGTTGCTTTATCTATTTACTGTTACATCAGATTCTACAAATTAAGATCTCAATATTTCTCTCCTAAATGGTGGATGTGGATGGCTTTAACTGGTATTTTTTTATCATGTGTCATTTCAACCAAATACGTTGGTGTTTTCACTTTCCTCACAATTGGATTCTCAGTCATTTTGGAATTATGGCATTTACTTGATATTAAAACTGGCTTAACCATTAAACAATTCACAAGACATTTTGTTGCAAGATTCTATGGTTTAGTTGTCCTACCATTCGTCATCTATTTGTTCTGGTTTTATGTTCATTTCCAAGTGTTGAACAAATCTGGTCCAGGTGATAACTTCATGAGTCCAGAATTCCAAGAAACTTTAGGTGACTCTCCAATGGCTAGAGAAGCTAAAGAAGTTAACTACTATGATAAATTCACTTTGAAACATAAAGGTACAAACGCTTTACTACATTCTCATGGTTACACTTATCCATTACGTTATGAAGATGGTAGAGTCTCATCTCAAGGTCAACAAGTTACTGGTTTCACTCAAGGGTTTGATATTAACAACGAATGGCAAATCTTACCAGTCAATGATTTCCCAGAAAATGATAGACTAAATAAACCTGTTCGTGTTGAAGATGTTGTTAGAATTTATCATGTTAACACCAAAACTTATTTATTAGCGCATGATGTTGCTTCTCCATTATATCCAACAAATGAAGAATTCACCACTGTTAATGAAGAAGTCGCTAAGCAAAGATTCAATGAAACTTTATTCAAATTACAAGCCGCTGATAAATCAGTTGCTGGTGCTGTCATTAAAACTAAAGCTTCTCAATTACGTATTTTACATGTTGATACAACTGTGGCATTATGGACTCATGATGATGTTACTTTACCAGACTGGGCTTTCCATCAACTAGAAGTCAATGGTAACAAGAAAATTCAAGATCCTGGTAATGTTTGGACTATTGATGAAATTACCGATTTATCAGAAGGTCGTAAACTTTACATCCCAAAACCTGTTAAAAAATTACCATTCTTAAGAAAGTGGTGGGAATTACAATTTTTAATGTTTGAACATAATAATAAATTAACAAGCGAACATCCATTTGCCTCTGATCCAATTACTTGGCCATTATCTTTATCTGGTGTCTCTTTCTGGAATGATAATGATCTAAAAAGACAGATTTACTTCATCGGTAACTTGTTTGGTTGGTCTTTAGAAGTTTTTGCCTTAGCTTTATTTGCTGGTGTTTTTGCAGGTGTTAAATTAGCTGAACAGAGAAATGTTAAAGTTTTCTCCAAAAATCAAGTTTCTCAATTATACAACATTGGATTCTTATACATTGGTTATTTATCACATTATGTGTTCTTCTTCTTAATGTCAAGACAAAAGTTTTTGCATCATTATTTACCAGCGCATCTAATTGCAGCAATTTTAACAGCAGCAATTTTTGAATTTTTTATTGGTAAAGGTAGAAATTTGATTATGGTTTATGCCGGTTTGACTGTTGCTTTGGTGGCTGTTTTCATCTTCTATGCTCCAATCACTTATGGTTATGGATCATTGACTCCTTCTCAAGTTCAAGCAAGAGAATTCTTCAACATTAAGTTACATTTCTCTAAATAGATAATGATGATAAGAAATTGTGTATAAAATGGAAAACAAAATAAATAAGAGTAATTATAATATCTAGAACAGCTTAGAGTCAATTATTTAGTAAGAAATATTGAATTATTCAGTATTTATTGCAGATAATTCACCATTAATGTCCTTAGGAAAGATATTTTCTGCCATAGGCGTCAAAAAGTCTTCATCATCAGTGGCATATTCATCAAAATCTTTGAGTTTGCCATTGCCATTCACTTTAGCTTTAGAACCAGCAATTCTTTTTTTAACAGGCGTTTGATATTCTTCACTAACATCAGCATCTGAATTTATTCTCTCAGATGAACTTGGTGGAAGTGGACTATCCAAAGGTTTACTTGGAGGAAGCTGTGGTAAAACTTTCAATGTTGAAAGTTCTTCAATTAATAACCTTGTTTGATTGTTTGAAATTAATCCACGTTTGATACTAGCTTTAGCAAAATTTTTACGACGTTCAATCATTTCATCTGGAACTTGTAATAATTTGGAGTCTTCTGATAAACATTTGGCCTTGATTTTTGTTTCCAAAGTTTTGAGTAAACTGACAGCTTCAGCTAAAATTTCTTTTCTTGCAACTTTGAATTTAAACCCGGCTTTCTTATCTTCAACAACTTCAATATGTAAGTTTTTCTCTTCAAGGACCTTCTTCTGAACTTCCGGTGTTATGAATCTTTGATACAACTTTAGATATAAGCAAATGCAAGTGTCATCGATTTGAGAAGTAGAACCAAATCCATTATTCATTCTTCTCAAATCACAGATCTCATACAAAACAACTAGATACGCCATGTCTTCATCACTCAATTCATCATTTAGTAGACGTTCAGTCAAATACTGTGATAAAGCAACAAATCTGAAATGAATTAATTTGGTAAGCATTGATTCGCTATATCCAACTTCAATCTTGAAATATTCTTTAATCATTAAACAAGTGGAAGCACATCCAAATTCCCAAGATTCCAAGATATTTATCATTCCTGCTCCAAAACGACGTAATCTTTTAACAAAAAGAATCAAATTTTGTAATTCTGCAAGACTATTGTATAGTCTAATTGTAAGATTCACATAATGGAATGTATAGATAAAATGTTTACCAACTGGTTCATTTTCTGGTTTCCATATACTTATCAAATTTTTATTTTGTGCTTTAATAACAACCAATGACTCAAACTCTTGTAATGCTTTTTGAAATTCACCTAATTCATAGTAGATCATAGCAACTCTATATTTAGGTTTGTGATGCCATTTTTTCTTATCCCAACTAATCATATTTTTCAAACCACCAAGAATTGAATATTCGAATCCTTCTTTATCATCAACTGGTTTAACCTCGCCCAAAAATTCTTTATCTTGAATGAAATAACTCTTAACATCTGCTTCATTGAGCTTACCCCTTTTACAATATTTATATAGCAAACTGCATAATAAATAATGAGGCTCAAGACCTAAACTATTCAATTGACAACTTTTGATACATGTGTTCAAAATTTTTCTTGGTGATTCTTTCAATTTATGGAAAACTTTAGTCAACAAAAAATAAAATCTCCATTCATCTGTGTTCACTGTATTGATGGCAAACTTTAGCAATTTTTTAATGAATTTCAGAATTGTTATTTTGTTATCTTTTTTAGCAAATGGCGGATATGCAGAAACAATTCTGTTATTAACTAACATTTTTCTTGATAAATCTTGTTGATAACAAAAACTATCTAAAGGATTTGAAATTGAATGATATAGTTCATGTGTGAGTTTATCAAATAGGAAAGTTAATGTTGGCTTCTCCATAGAATCAAACACGTCAGGATCATTGATGGCAATACTTAATGCCATTAAAAATGACAAAATAGCCTTTCTTTGAACAGTGACAGTAACTTTCTTTTTATCCCAACTGTTTAATTTATCAGATGTCCATAATAAATCATCTTCCACTTGCAAAGAGTAAACTTCACCTAATAACAACCAGGACTCAACCCTATTTATTCCATATGATAAATCTGCCTTTAACATCTTAATAACAAAATCTAAATCAGTAATTTTAGCTTGCATGGCTTTTTTTCTGGATCTATAAAAATTATAACTTGTAGCAGCTTCCAAGTAGTATAAACCATCTTTAATAACACTTGTTTCATCTGAATCGGGCTGTCTCGTGAAAACTCTCAACTGACCAGCAAATGCAGACATGATCGTTCTGAAATCAAGAGAAGAATCTAAAAATGTCTCAACAGATTGTAAGTTCTTTTGTAAAATTGATCTATTGTAATCAGGACCACCAATTGCCTGATAAAAATAGTCTAATGTTGCCTTCATATCAGGTTTACAATTGCTAAACAATGGATCTCTTTTTCTTTTTAAAATCTTAAAAAAAGCTGGTGAAAATGCCATAGCTGAATCTTTAGTGATTTCATCTTTTCTAGTATTATGATTAGCTGGAGTATATTTCTCAGAAGGTACAATCAAATGGAAACGGCAATGTAAATGTTGTAGAACATCTGCCTCGAAAGTCTCAATATCAACTTCTTTAAGGAAATGTTCAGATAGTCTAAGGAAATAACCATTACTTGCATGACAAAAATTCAATGACCCCATCTTCTCATGAAGGATACTCAGTAAATCCATGATTTTATCTTTTGAATTTGAATATGATTTATAAATTAAAAAAAGAACTGAAAATAATTGAGCAATTATATCTCTAAATTTATTTGAAGATCTCATCGCAGTTTCATGAAATGATTTAGTGCCCATTTTATAACAAATATTTTCACTCAAAATATAACCAAATAGAAGTTGTAAATATGAAATGATAGGTTTCAAAAGTCCTGAATTTTTCAAATCAATATCCCAATTTATCTTTTCAGCCAAAACACAAAACCCATCAATAAATTCAGAGTTAAACCCAATGATATTGGCAGCTAGTTGTTTTCTATACTCAGAACTTTCTTGGGATGATTCTTGAACCAATTGACTCATAGTAAACTCCAAAGCTGTAGGCAAGGCCTTTAAATAACCGACTAGATTTGCAGAATCCAAGTAACTTTTCATAAGAATCGACCAGAGTTTTAGTTTTGCAGGTAATGTGCTTTCTTTGATATATTGCTCCATTGACTGTTGCTCTGGAGTTAACTCTTTTGAGTCTGATGATGATGGCAGTAGAACCAGCTCCAAGATTTCAATAGTATCTTCTGGTCTGGATTCATTTGATGCTAATGTTTTCTCAAAAGTATTCAAAACATTGGCTTTATCCATTTGTGATTTGATATTAGCTAATGTTAAATTTGGAATTGTTTCATAGTTGTAAAAAACAATTTGAGTATCTTGAAAATTCGATTCAAACTCATCATGGAATTGTAAAATGAATGATTGTGATTTTTCCACTGATATTGATTGTAAACTTTGATAATATAATACAAGAGCCCATTTGTATCTCAATAACAAAGTGTCATCTTCAACATCGTTATTTAAAAGATAATGACCCACTAGTTTTTTCCAACGTTCAATTTTTGGTTCAATGATATGTAATGCACTTTTAAATTCATATAAAGTCTTGACAGCCATAGTTCTTCTAGTGGTTATATTCACAATTTTGATATAGCTATTAACAGTTATTTCTAATAATGAGACCGCAGTGGCAA
Source organism: Starmera caribaea (assembly GCA_030565045.1). Classification (NCBI taxonomy): domain Eukaryota; kingdom Fungi; phylum Ascomycota; class Saccharomycetes; order Phaffomycetales; family Phaffomycetaceae; genus Starmera; species Starmera caribaea. The sequence continues at coordinate 63,751 of JAJMAV010000007.1, forward strand.
TATTTGATGCTAGATAAGAAGAGTTTTGAAACTGATCAAATAATGTTGATTCAATTGTGTATGCTAAAGTTTCAACGTGTTTATAAGCGTCATTGTCTATGTGATAATCTATGATGTAACAGATTTTAGTTTCTTTATTTTTGCTCAATAAAGTTGTAACAAATAAATGAATAGCTTCTAAGAAATGATTTTTTTTGGAATTAATTGTATTAATGTAAGCTTCCACAAGATCGTCACTTAATTCATCTGAAGTTGGTTGTAATTGATCATTTAAAAATCCATTGGATGAAACAACCTCAGTTAGGTTTATACTTTGATTTGTGTTTTTTGTATGATGGAAAAGTGCATCAGTTAATCTCGGGCTCCAATTACTTAAAGATGAATAAAAATCTGTGATATAACTTGATGGAGCTGTGTTTTCATTATTTGTGAAATCAATGATTTGATCAATAGTTGAAGTTAATGTTGTTCCAATTGGTTCTAAATAAAGGTTCAACAGATCAATAAATTGTTGATCAGGTGCTAAAATATCTGAGGCCATTAAAGAAGCATCACCACCTTGACGGAATCTTTTACTGGTTCTTTGAACACCGTTTTCAGGTGAGATTGATCTTTTCAAAGTTTTTGAATCTTCAGTAACTTTTGAATCATCAGGTTTTGTTTGATCATCAACCAAAGTTTCTTGCTTGGTTTCGGAATCTTTTGCTATTATTTCATCATTTTCCACTGGAGTTGCAGTTGCAGTTGCAGTTTCAATGACAGGAACCCCGTTCACTTCTATAACCTCCATATCAGAACTGTCATCATTTTCCATATCAACATCATTAGTTTCAGGAGTAGCTTCTTCTTGATTATCAGTGGTATTTTTAGCAGTTAGATCAACAATTTTAAATTTTAGATCTTCAACAGGAGATTCTAGAAACTGGTACAGGTTTTTATATTTTGATGTTCTTGTCTTAATCTTAGCTAGATTTTGAGTCAATTTCATTGCAACTTCTTTCCAAGTAGTTCTAGCTAAAGTAATTTCTAAAGACAAATGATTTGCCAAATTTCTTGATTTTTCATTAACGTATTCTAAAACAGCTTTGAAGACATCCAAATTTTCTAACTCCACTGGTTCTATTTCATCAATGTTTTTAGGGTATTCTCTATTGCTCAAGGAGTAATAATCCTCCATTTTTTCTAGCAGCATTTTTTCTCTTTTCAAGAAAGATAGATACAAAGCATTCAAAGGTTTCTTTCTTGCAAACAATATCACATCATCATTATCATCTTTAGTCAATTCATATTCTAAGACAAACCTAAACAATCTTTTGCTCTCAAACAAATCAAAAACACTCAGTAGCAATTTTATCACGGGAACATCACTTTCAGTATGCTGTAATGCTTCAAGTAAATCACCAATAGAATTCAATAAATATGTCAACACTTCAGATATTTGCATCTCTTTATACTTCAGTACAAGCGTCTTGAACAGTAGCAACCCGCGGTTTCTGAACGCTAGGTACCTTATATTTCTAACTGCTGGTGAACTTATTGAGACAGAACCATCATCTATTAAGATTGGAATCTTGAATAGTTCTTTGTAACCATTTTCGGCGGCAGTGAGATCACCATCTTTCTGAGATCGTAGAGTGGTCTGGAAGATCCTGTGTGCTTGTTCAATCTAGGAATTGATGTTAGCGCTGTTGAATTTAAAAAAGAAAGAATGCTTCAAATCATAATAAATTGGAATAAATTTATATGGTATAAAATGGAATTGCAACTGAAATTGAGCCCAATCACAGTCGTTGTAGTGGTGTGTGTGTACTTACTTGTATTTCACGAGTGTGCTCTTCAGCATCGAGCTCGACGTCCTCAGCGCTGAGATTCAACGCAGTGAAGGAGGACATGCTGTGTGGTGTGTGCTAGCGTAGCGCGCTGTTGTATTTCTGAGCTGATTTGTTGTTGTTGTTGTGTGTTTTTTTTTTTTTTTTGAAAAGAAATAGGTGGTTGTTTTCAGCATTGGGGGGAGTTGTGCTGCTGTTTGGAGCTGAAGTTTGAAGTTTGAAGTTTTGCAGAGGCGTGCCAGTCTGCCGAGTACGTAAGTTGCACAATGCACGCAGCACATCACTAGGTGAAAAACGAAAAACGAAAAACAGGAAAATTTGAAGTGTGTGAAAATCAGTTCTAAGTTCTAACTGTGTACCAAAGCAAAAAGTGGTGAATTGAATCGACAGCTTTGGTTGTTTTGTATTCTGATTAAATTGGTCTTATTTGACAATCAACTGGCTCAGTCCACTTATTGAGCTGCATTGACTATCATCACCACTGATCTCATCGTAGAAATGGTGGTATCAGCATGATATATCTATATATATTATCGGTAAGGCCACTACTCCATTATTCTATTTGAATCACATACATATAAACTACAGTAAACTGTTATCGATTGAAATAAATCATTCTTAAACACTAAACCATCCATGAGCTCAAAAAAAAAACAAACGTCAATTGGAGATGTACATACGACGAAGTGTACACGCAGCCTCAAACACCTCGCTCAATTCTGCATCAGAGATGTTTCTGGCCCTGTAGTTGAATCCTGCAATCAAAAACCCTCCAGATTTTAGGTAAACTTCAATCTGCTTTGGTCTACTTGACTTCTCGTTTTTAATAATCTTTCTCTTGCGTACTATCTTGGAAGTGGTTCTATAAAAAGGCATAGCAAACCCAGATTTCAACTCAACTTTGTCACTGGACACATCCTGGTAAACAACTCCAAACTCAGAACTTAAAGCTCCATAAATCAAACTTGAATTAATTTGGCCGAAATTCAAATCAAACACCCCGCAAGACCCCAATGATCTAGACATGATCTGTTCTTTCTCCATCTTAATCAACTTATTGGCATAAGCAAAATTTTCTGCATCTATTCTGTTTTCTCTTGGGAAATACTCCGAAGAAATTTGATAACGTTGGGACACTCTAATCTCTAAAACACAGATAAAATCAAAATGAACATGATTCACCAAAATCTTACTTAGCTGAGTACTAGCCTGTTTGATATCTCTGATGTTATTCAACTGATTGGTAACTTCTTCTTCAATAGTCTTAATGTTGCCACCATCACGATTCTGTCCATTAATATCTAATAAACTTAATTTATTCCCTAGATTGTTCTGTTTACTGTATTTATAGTTCAAATTCTGACAATACTGTGATCCAGAACCATCTTTTTCATATAATGTGTTGGTCAAGGAGAATTGACTTGTTGGTCTACCAATGATCTCAATTAATGGTGTGCTATTAGTAATCTTGAAAGTATTATCCTTCAATGGAGTGGAAAGTTTGTAAACAATTTCATCAGATAGAGCTTGTAATTGCTCAACTGATTCACCACTAAATTCAATGCTAGAACTTGGATCAAATACCGCTAATGCACCTAAAACAACACCAAACTTGTTAACTAATTGAACACCACAATAAAATTTGATATGTGGACTGCCAATAATGAATGGATTTTTACAAGTTCTCCAATCTTTTGAAGCATCCTGCAAATGGAAATAACCATTCGATAAAATTGTATGTGAATCAATTGATATTCTCCTTGGACATTCTGTAACATTCAAATTAGACTGATATTTCACAATTTGTCTCTTATTATCAACTAAAGAAATTGAAGCTCCATTGGTCTTGAATATTTTCTTAGCTTTGAGAATCAATTTTTGAAATGCAACTCTATCTTTCCATTGTTCGACATCAATATATTTCTTGACTGTTTTCAATCTTGATTGTTCATTGTAATGATCTGGTGGATAAAACAAATCAACGTTTTCAAAGCACGAAGGAGAAGGAACTTTGGACAAATTCCATTTGCCTTTGCAATAAGCATCTAAGAAATGTGATTTAGTTAAAGGAACATTTAAAATCTCTTTAGCATTCACTTCTGGTAGATAACTTTTCCCTAAACCAATCAATAATCTTTTGACTTTATCAGATCCTTGTTCCTCCTTAGTAACTTCAGTTACTTTCTTACCAACACCAGCTGAGCCCTTGGAATTTTTAGCACTTTTGGAACTTTTGGAACTTTTCAAACTTTTCGATGTTTTAAAAGTGGCCTTTGAAGACATATTTCTTTCTTTCTTTTTTTTTTTTTTTTGTAAATCAATCTTAAATAAAGCAGCTATGAATAAATAGCAAATGACTGAGTGGTAATCTGTGTCTCAGGTACTTCTTGAAAAATGGAAGCAGCGTCTTAGAACCATATCTAAATCCAAATCCCAAATTTCTATCACAGAGTCCTTTTTGTGTAAAAAGTCACAAATTGTGTCTTTCGAATTAGCTTTCGAACCGTTGAACTTGAATTTCTTATCTAAAAGCTCACATCCTTATATACTTTGCTCTGATCCTTACATCACCACCAATAAGAACAACATCTTGCCATTTATTCTTGTAGTAAACTGATTATTTCATAGAAAAAAATAAATATCAAACCATGTTTTTTCTGCATACTTTAGAATTTCTTCTCTTTAGAGCCAAATAATTGTTCACTTTCCACCATCCAAAACTCAATGTTTTCAAGCATATTTAAAAGAAATTTCATTAGAGCAGCAGCTCAAACATCTTCAGGAACTTTTTTCAGAAAATTTGTTGGTGTTTCCACCGTTCTTACAACTGCAAGTTTAATAACTTTTAATTCCCAACTACTAGAATTCAATCCAATTAGACTGGATGCTTCCAATCATTCCAATGGAGTTTTCGTTGATAAGAATGTTGACCCAATGCCACAAGAGATGAAATTGAGTGAAGATTATACATTACTAGGTTATGGAACAAGAGCAGTTACATTTTTAAAATTCAAAGTTTATGGATTAGGTATCTATATTGCTAAGAAGGATATTGGTAAAATTGCACAAGTTTTAGACTCAAAATATTTGAGTCAAGCTTTCATTGATACTGATCCAACTAAAACTCATGAACAAAATGTCTTTGATGCTTTAAATGATTCCAAAAAATCTAAAATTTTGATTTCAAATCTGCTTGATTCAAATATTAGATTGGTTGCTAGAATTGCACCAATTAGAAACACTGATTTCAATCATTTGAAAGATGGATTGATCAAATCTATAATTGCAAGTGGTGTTAAAGATGATTCCTTACAAGAAGGTTTACAAGAATTAAGAGATGCTTTCACTAGAAGAGGTTCTGTTCCAAAAAATCACTTATTAATTTTGGAAAGATTAAGTGATGGTAAATTACAATTGTACTATGTTAATACTCAAACAAAAGAAGAGGAAAAATTAGGATTAGTGTCAAAGCCAATTATCAGTAAATTATTATTTTTACAATATTTAAGTGGTGGATTGAGTCCTGATGCAAGAGATACTTCAGTTAAGAGAATTTCTGAATTGGTTTAGACCCTAGTGCAATCACTTGTAGATGTATATATCCATAATATCTCTATAAATAACGACACTTGTATAAAAAAATCAAAAAATAAATAGGATTATGCTGGCTTCCGACTTTAAACTTGTTATTACTTTGTCTTGTTATCATCTGTAGCTTCTTCAATTTCTGTGGGTATTTCAGCATTTTGGTTTTCTGCATTAGCAGTTGCTGCTGCGGCGGCGGCAGCAGCAGCTTCTTCATCTTGTTTTTTCTTCAACACATCAATCGGATCTAAACCAGTATCTCTAACTGTCGCCAAAAACAATAAACATAAACACATGAATGCCAACCATAAGTAAAAAACGTTCTTCAATGCACCCATATAACTATGCCTCAAGAATGAAGCTTGTTCTGTGGAATACACACTGAAATCACTTTCAGTGAAAATCTTAGTTTTGAGCACCAAGTACTGATCATAAGTAAACAATTCTTTACCTTTAGTAGAAGTCAACTGTTTGATATAATAATTGGACACCATTGTATTTGAAATAGCCAAACCTACAGCACCACCAAATGAACGAATGAAATTTCTGGTTGAGATAACAATAGATCTATCTTTTTTATATGACTGAGCTTGAGCTGCCACAATTGATGGTTGAAATGTACAACCCATTCCCAAACCTGCAATAATTAAAGTAATGACAACTTTTGCGTTTGATGAATCAATATTCCACATTAGAAGTAAACCACATGCTATTGTCCATACACCAAAACCAAACCACAACACGAAAATATAATGTTTATATTTTGAAATCAAGAAACCTGAGATAGTTGAGATAATTGATTGTGCAATAACAAGAGATAAAACGTACTCTGATGATTGTATTATTGTCTTGCCTCTAATGACTTGTAAATAATATGGATAATAATACGAACTTGAGTAGTAAACCGTTCCATAGAAAAAATTCTGTAATAATAGTAAAGTTAACGAAACACTTGTAGAAAAGAGTTTCAAAGGGAAGATTGGTAATTTCGCATATGAATGTTCAACAAATATAAAAACACAAAATGAAATACCTCCAACAATGAAAAATGCAATGACTCTTGCACTATCCCATGCATAAGTTGAACCACCAGCAGATAATGGAATTAAAACAAAAATGATCCCAACGGAACTGCTAAAAACACCTAAATAGTCCACAGCCATTAATTTCTCTTTAACATCTGATTCATGATGAGTGTATGGAACTATCCAATAAATAATCCCATTAACAAATATACCAATTGGAAATAACATATAATAAAATTTTCTCCAAGTCTGATGGGTGATGAAAGCAGATGCTAAAAAGGGACCAACAGCATTACCAGTTCCAACCATTGCACCCAATATACCTTGATATTTCCCACGATCTTGTAAAGTCACTATATCTGAAGTGATCATCATAGTTAAAGAAGTAATTCCTGCATTTCCGATCCCAGCAAATCCTCTGAAAATGTATAATTGGTATGAAGTTTGAGCTAAAGCACAAGCCAAATCCGAAAATGCTAAAATGAACAATGAGACAATCAAAGTGTATTTCCTTGAAAAAATATCACTAAATCTACCAAATAACACAGTAGAAACGGTATTTCCTATAAAAGAAGCCGTACCTGCCCAGGAAATTGTTTCTTGAGCGTTCAAATCATCAGCGATGTGTGGCAACGCAACAGTGATACCTGTCTGATCGATGAAGGATAGTAGTAATGAGATAGCCATTGCCATAAACACAATGATCAACTTCTTTCTTGGTAGTAAATTTTCATGAGAATCGGCTAAGATTTCAGACATTCTCTGTTCTATCTTGTCTAGTTCTTGTAAATCTTGCTCGTTGTCTTCTGTTTCTGAGTCGGCATGGAGTGTTTGCACTTGGTTGTCTGCGTCATGTTGGTCCGAGTGTAAGCTACTTGAGCTGTGTGAACTTTCTAAAGTCATTCTGAACCGATTTTTGTATGAATTGGTGTAATCTGAGCGTGTGATGTGTTGTAAATTGTGTTTAAAAGGAGAGAGTATGAGCAAGGATGTTTCTAAAAGTGAGTGAGTGAGTCAAGCGTTAGAACTTTCAATCTAAACACGTTAAATAGCTATCTTGAGACTTGAATTTATACTTATTCTCGAAATATGTAATTGCCTTGTGCAGGATTTTGTCCGACTGTTATGTACGTCCGCTATGTATCTCGGCCGAAGAACTAGAATAGAACATTGGAGCACACAGTTACAAAGCAGTGCAGCACAATATTGAATAGACGACTTCGAAGTTCATACAACTGTCAACATCGACAGCTAGTCAGTTAAAGTTGATCCGAACACCTAAAATCTAGTTCAAAACTCAATTTTCAAAATACCCAGAAATTATATGTCAAATCAAACTAAAAGAAATTTATGTACATTATGTAACATTGTAATATGTAATGTGAAAATCATGACAGATTTGTAAAAAACTCTAAAAATAATTATAAATATTGCCTTTTGAGTCTTGACATTTAGCTCTGGAGTCTGCATGGAGTTCTTGAAGATTTTGGTTCGAGCCGGATTTAGGACTGTTTGATAGTTGGAGCTTGGAACTTGCAAAGCTGAACTACTGTTGGCTGAACGTTATAAAATGTGCTCTCTTCAGACGTCTGGGCAGTGTTCAAACTTCAAAGTTCAAACGTCAGTGCATGTGATCACAGTTCAATATTGTTCATTGGACCGTTGAATTCATGGACAAATATTTTAATGTTGACAATTGTTGATTTTTTTGTCAACTGTACAAGATAGAAATCATGGTACAATCACAACTGGAAGCTAACAGAGTGGAAGAACTGGATTTTCTTCTAACCCAGATCAAACCACTGATCTTAAATCATATCAGGTCAACCACTTCAAATGACTCAAAAGTCACACTCAATCATTCTCCAAATGAACTATCTGATCTGTTACTCAATTCATTTAAGATTCAATATAATGCACATACAACAGATGATATAGTATCACTGTTTCAAACAGTGTTGGAAAAATCAGTGGTGACGTGGCACCCTGGTTTTATGGACAAATTATACGCTTCTACAAACCCAGTTGGCGTGATTTCAGATCTGCTATTGAGTGTATTAAACACAAACAGCCATGTCTTCACTGTTTCACCTCTGTTAACAGTTATAGAGAAAGTAGTATCCAAGAAGTACGCATCAATGTTTGGCTTCAATGGTGAATTTGCCGGTGGGTTGACTTTTCCTGGTGGATCTTGGTCAAATATCACAAGTTTACATGTGGGAAGATCCATTAAATATCCTGACACTAGAACCAAGGGGAACGGTATTTATAAATTTGCAATTTTCACTTCAAAACACTCACATTACTCTGTTGAAAAAGCTGCTATATTATTAGGTCTAGGTTCCAACAATGTTTTCAAAATTGATGTTAATTCTAATGGTGAGATGGATGTACTTAATTTGGAAAATAGAATCATAGAAGCCCAGAAAAATGGATTTACACCACTTTATGTGAATGTCACAGCTGGAACCACTGTATTTGGATCCTTTGATCCTTTAACTAAAATCCATAAGATTTGTGAGAAATATAACTTATGGTTTCATGTTGATGCGTCTTGGGGCGGGAACATAATATTCAGTTCAATGCATAGACATAAACTTGAAGGTATCAATCTAGCACATTCAATAACAACAAATCCACATAAGTTATTAGGTGTGCCAACAACATGTTCATTTTTATTATTACCAGATGAAAGAACTTTAAAAACTGCTAATTCATTAGATGCTCCATACTTGTTCCACAATAATACAGAAGCAGATGATTGTTTTTATGATTTAGCAGATGGAACAATGGGATGTGGACGTCGTGCCGATTCATTGAAATTTTATATGAGTTGGTATTTTTACGGTGATGTTGGCTATGAAGAACGAATCAATCATGCTTTTAAAATCACACAATATTTCACCGATAAAATTAAAAAGAATGATAAGTTCAAATTGGCATTAGAGCCACAAGCAACTCAGGTTTGTTTTTATTATAATAAAGACAGGATTTTCAATGATAAAGATTTGAACAGTTTTATCACTAGGAATATTGTCAGGATATTACAAGAAGATGGGAGATTTTTGATTGATTATTCCCCTGCTGATGGAGTTCCGGATGGTAACTTTTTCAGAGTTGTGTTCATAAGTCCAATTTTAACTAGTGAATTTATCGATGAATTGTATAACAAGATTATTGAGGTAGGTGATTCTATATGAAAGCAGCTACAGACACATTATCACAAAAAATAAATCATTATGAATATTATATGTACATATTATAAGCTTGATATTTCACCATCAAACATTCTAAAGATCACTTTATACAATTGAAAACCTGTAAAACAAATAAATAAAAAACCCCCCGATACCCTATGTATTTCCTTCTCAGAACTTATTCAGTCATCATCGTCGTCATTGGGATTCATAGCCTTAAGTCTTGCAATCTCTTCATGTGCATCAAAATTACCAGTAGACAAGTTTTCATACTGCTGTTCATATTTCCCCGTGGATAAAGGTGCATTACCTCTAAATCTTTTGGTCATATCAAAAAACCCCTTTCTACACTCCCAAAATGCTTTCATCTGTAGTTTACAAATCTCTGGCAAGTTCTGTGAAAGTTCTGGGTTCTCAATACATTCTTTTGGAGTGTGTCTGTCGATTAAAACACATGGTGATCTTTGCAAACAGATGGCAACTGCCATTCTCTGGTCTTTACAACTGCGGAAAAAAAGTTGTTATGTTACCTCTGATAATAGTCAGCTAACAAAAGAGTAATTCATACCTTCCACCCATCGCTTCTTCTTCTTCTGATTCTTCTTTCAATTGTGTGATTGCAATAATATCAAAAATATTGACAACTTTTCTTCATTAATTCATTAATTTTTTTCTGGTTTTCTTCTTACATAAGTGGCAAAAACTTGTTTACAGTTGAATTTAGAGCAGAAATACTTGAATTACATAGTAGAAAAGACAGAGATGGCCGTCAGTTTCGTGCCCGGTGAGCCAAACAAGACGCCGTGTGCAGTGGCACAGGCACAATGGAAGCAACACTCGATAGTGGTACGTGTCAATTGGTGGACCTTTTTTTTAGAAAACAATTACAGTGAAATTAACATTCCCGACAGACGTATTGTTCAGGAAACAATTTGATTATTCTATCAGAGAATTTACAGCATCTACAGACGATATACCTGGACGAGGACGCTGCAGCTGTTGATATCAATTTGGATAATGGGTACATTGCAATAGCTGTGGGCAATAGAGTCGTGGTCTATGAACCTGTGAACCCATTTTCAGATTTGATTAAAGTATGTTTAAATTGTCACACATCAGCAGAATAAAACTAACCTTTTTTTTAAAGTGGCAAGAAGCAATTGAACTTATAGACCCTAATAATAGCTCACCAATTAACACATTGAAATGGGGCATTGAACAAGAATTGGTTACTGGATCAAACTTCTTAACTCTTTGGAATATCAACAAAGATTATGGTAAATTGAGATCATCAATCATATGGACAATGATCCAACCATCATCCGTTTATCTATTATCGATATCGCAAGACTCCAATCTAATAGCATCATGTGGTAAATATGATACACTACTAAAAGTATGGAATAGAATTGCATTTGGTGAACATTCATTATTTGATATGAGCTATCTGCTTCATCCTGCTCCAATTACAACCATCAGATGGAAAAGATTCCCAAAGGAAACTTTGGAACATACTGATTTGTATACAAACACATTATATTCATTGTCTCAGGATGCTATTTTGAGAATTTGGTCAAGTTATGAACATGAAAATTGCCCGATTATTCAGCATTGGGGGTCTTTGGATTTATATGAAGGTGACACAGAAAAAATTGGGAAACGATTTGCTCTTATATTTGATAGTTGTTTGCTTGATAAAGCCATCGATAAAGTTCCTCAATCAAATCCAAATTATGAATACTTAATATCAATGAAAAACACTCAAACGGATGTTGTGATCATAATAAATGATATTGGAAAATTCATCGTTTATGGCTTGAAAAACTTATCTCAAAATCCGCCAAAGTTAATGGATTATGCCAAATTGAAAACAGTGAAATTTATCGATAGGGCATTTGTGAAAAATCCAGAATTTATCAATTTTACAGAATCCATTAATTATGAAAATGGTGAGTTCTCAATTGTTATACATGATATGAAAGGTGTAATTAGGCACGTTACTCTAGATTTGAAATTTGTTACTGGTGTTGATTCAGTCACAGAAGCTGGTTTATTGGCTCATAAACTTACAGGACATACAAAATCAATTCAAAAAATCATTAGAACAAGTAATGGTGAAGCATTATTATCAATTAGTAGGTTCAATGAAAATGCAGTTTGGGTACCTCAATATTTGAAAGATAGTGTTACACTAAACAAGAAATCAATTCTAACTACACCAGAACCAATTTCTCAAGCCGTTATCTTAGACTCTGGGAACTTATTAATAACGTTATCTTCAAATAATTTATATCTTTGGAACACATCTGACAAAATTTCTAAACTTGTCTTTGAACTTGAAGTTGATAATGATGGTGAAAATCCATTAACTTTAGCAAATATTCCAATCAATCCACATCAAAAGGATAAACATTTTGTTATTGCAATTTATAAAACTAAAACTTTGGCGTGGATCATCAACAGCGACTCAATAGTGGCGTTTGATGTTGAGGCAGTACCAATTGGAGATGATACTCATCTTGTTGCATCTATAGACTATGTTGGTAGTCATTTGGATTATGATAGGATGATCTTATCCACTATAACGAAAGATGGGTTATTGATCTGTTACCATGCAAGTATTCAAGATGATAGAATAGTGTTTGCAGAAGGCGCAAAACTGGAAACTGGTATTTTGAATGCTAGTTATATTCGTGGATCATCAATTTATAAATTTGTGGTTGTTGATGAGTCTTGTAAAAAATTAACCATTTGGGACTTAACAAGAAATGTTTTAGAGTATGAAGAGACATTTGAAGATAATATTCATGATATTGATTGGACAAGTACCATATACAAGCAAAGTATTTTAGCTGTTGGTTTCAAAAATCACTCTTTATTATACACGCAATTACGTTATGATTACACAAATAACAATCCAACATTTTTACCAATTAAAAAAATAGATATACATGAATACACCACTCATGACATTGGTGACTCCATTTGGTTGAAAGATGGTATTATGGTTATTGCAACAGGTAATCAAATGTTTATTACTGATAAAAATCTAGAGTTAAAGACTGATAAATTTGCTCAACAATCCGTTGGGTCAAGAAATATTGTCTCCAATGATATTTTAAATCTATGCTCAGTTTTGAATGGTCCATTACCTCTATACCATCCTCAATTATTAATCCAATGTTTATTTAATGACAAAGTTGAACTGGTTAAAGAATTATTATTAAGACTATTTTTGAAAATCCGTAATTTGGAAAATAACTCCAAATCAATTGATGAGATTGGGACGTTGTTGGATTTTAATATTGAGAACTTCACGGTTGAAAAATTCATCTCAGATAAAAGTCAATTTGAAGAACCATATCAAGAGTTCAATAAACTAGTTAGTGATTTATTAACTGAAAAATTGATGAACATATCATTGCCATATTTAACAAGACATCAACAAATTACATTGGTTAGCACAATTGAAGCAATCTTTTATATGGACAAAAATTGTTTAAGTCTTGATCAAAGTGGGCTAAGATTTTGTCTTGGTTTGAAATTATTTCAATTACATAGAGGCTCTCAAGCCTGCTTAACAATGAGAGATATAAATTGGGCTTTGCATAGTGATAATAAAGAAATTTTGTTACAATTGGTTGAAACATCACTACTAAATAAGAAGTTGAATTGGAATGTTTGTAAAGATTATAAATTGAGCTACTGGTTAAGACACGATGATTTGATAACAAGAATTGAACAAGTTGCTAGAAATGAGTTCAATAATGATGGGATTAGAGATCCAATAAGTTGTTCAATTTTTTATCTTGCATTGAAGAAGAAGAGTATTTTAGTTAATCTATGGAGAACATCAACAGGTCATCCAGAACAACAGAAGATGATGAATTTCTTGAAGAATGATTTCAATGAGAAAAGATGGAAAACTGCAGCTTTAAAAAATGCGTTTGTTTTGTTGAGTAAACACAGATATTTACTTGCAGCTTGTTTTTTCTTACTTGCTGATTCATTGAAAGATTGTTGTAATGTCTTAATTAGACAACTGAAAGACATTGATTTAGCGATTGCAGTGTGTCGTATTTATGAAGGTGATAATGGTCCAATATTGAGTAATGTTTTGAAGACTCAAGTTTTACCAATTGCAGTTTCAGAAGGTGATAGATGGAGTTCAAGTTATGTTTTTTGGAAAACTGGTGAAAGATCAAGAGCAATTCAGGCTTTGGTGAAATCACCTTATGATATGTTGAATGATGAGGAAAAGAAAAATGTTGATATCACAGAGAAATCGAAATCATTTTTGGAAGATGATCCTTTACTGTTGGTTTTATATAAAGACTTACGTGAAAAGAACCCAGCATATTTTGAAGGTGCTTTAAAAATATCATTGGAAGAAGAATCTGAATTTTTACTGAAAGTTTCGAACATTTACACCAGAATGGGCTGTGATTACTTAGCTTTATCAGTTTTGAAAAATTGGAGTTTCATTAAACTCAACGATCCAAGTATCAAATCAACAATCAATTCAGGCAATGAAAATAACTTACTTGAGAAATTTGGATTTTCACCAACTGCTAAGATGAGAAACAACATTTTATCTGAGTATGAGACAAATGGAACATCAACTCCTAATGGAAACATTTTAGATCAATTTCAAACCGCTAAACCTTTAGATAAACCAAAGACTGATAGCAATATGAGTATATTAGAAAAATACGGATTAGCAAACAAGGTCAAGAAAGATGAAGATGAGAAAGATCCAAAAATTGATCTTTCCAAAAAATCAGCACCTCCACCTACTGCTTTCCAAGAACCAGACATGAGCTCTTTCAATTTTGGTTTTTAATTATATGTATTATGAATATGTGTCTTTTTTATTACAAATAAAGAAGTGAATATGAATGACATTCCATTAGATTCTATAATTAATCGAAGAATTTAGCGTATTTCTGCTTTTCCTTTTTCTTCAAATCTTCAATGGCCTTTTCAGCCAATTCAGTTTTAGAGTCAACAACTTTATCACTTGGATTCAACTCTTTACATTTTTGTAAATCTTTTAAAGCATCAGCGTATTTCTTCAACTCTAAGTAAGATAATCCACGTCTATAATGTCCTTTCGCTTTTTCCACCGAGGTTAAATCATCTGATTCTAATAAATAGGTTGAATAATCTATAGCTTTTTTGAAATCTTTGATGTTTATACAAGTTAATGACAAATTCAAGTATAATTTTTTCTTCAAATCTTGAAATTTAACACTAAATGCTGGGTCTTGATCTCTATCAGTGATGAATTCCATAACGTATCTAAGTGATTTTCTGTACTTGAAAAAAGCTTCTGTATAATTTTTCTGTTTAAATAATAAAGAACCAGATTCTTTAATTATGTTTGCAGCTTTATAAGCTTCACTTGTTTTATCTTTATCAAAATTTGTATCATCATCTGGGAATTCTTCATAAATATCACCACCTAAACTACTATAAGATGTGTTATAAACAGGAACCCCCATTGATTCATCCCATTCACCACAATCTTCAATTACAATTTTTTTCAATGGGGAATTTTCTGAATCAACGGACTCTTTTTCAATTGTACGGATAGTGGATTTCCCTAATATCACTTTCCCAAAAATTGTATGTTTATTGTTTAAATGTGGTGAAGGATAAGTGTTTATGAAAAATTGTGAAGTATTTGTGTTTGGACCACTGTTTGCCATGGCTAGATTAAACAATGATTCAAATGTTCCCAAATTCTCATCTTCAAATTCACCAGTTGGATTAGACTCGGTTGAGTAGATTGAGCAATTGTTGGTTGGACCTGCTTGAATCATGAAATTTTTGAAAATTTTAGAGAAAGTACATCCTTTCAATGTGAGTGGATTTCCATTATAAGAGGTTTTATCTCCTTTGCATAGATGTAAAAAATTTTCTGATGCCTTTGGAGTGTCTGTTAACCATATTAGTATTACAATCAAAAACATGATTGTTATTTGAGCATACTTTCAAACTAAAAAAAAAAGTGTTATTATCCTTATAGAATTAAAAATTATTAAGCATACCAGTTGCAAAACAACCCTTCCTATTTTCTCATCACCAATTGTGATGTCCAAAAACACTTTTGGAGCAATTTGTGTCTTCATTTTGGTAGATTCTCGAAGGAGTTTGAAATCTTTTTTTTTTTTTTTCCAGTTTTTTATGCCAAAATTTTGATGCATGTTGAAGAAACTTGATGAACTTCGATTCACGAAGATGAATTTTTGCTGAATACTTCGCTTCAGGACATTTCAAGACTCTTCAGTAAGCTACAGAATATCAACCAAAAAAAGCAGAATGTAAAAAATTAGAATATTGAAGTGATGTTAAAATGAAACAGATTATTATCAAAGTATGAGAAAAGCTATGTACAAGGTGGTTCTGTAAATTTGTAATTAATCATTAAAATCATCAAGGTCTGAAAGCATACGGTTGAGCATACGGTTGAGCATACGGTTCAATCTCCACTGCAAGTTTATGTCTCAACGCCTCTAGCACGACTAACCCAATAGTAGTTGCAGGAATCGTCGTTAATGCCTGTCTCTTGAAACCTTTATATAGCCAATCAAACCAACTTAGTTTTGAATGCTCTCTTATGAACAAAACATGTTCAATGGTGTCTAAGTATGCAGAAAAATAAAAGGTGGGTAGCCGTGGTCTTGCCACTCTTTGATGGTATATATCCAATGCTTCTAATCTTGACAAATGGATATGTTGGATTTTATTCATTGGATATTGTACCATTAATAATGAAAATGATGCAGTCATCCCAGCAGGAAAGACAAAAGCAGTTCTAAGAACTTTATATTTTTTCCCATTCTCCACTGTTTTGAAATATTCGTCTTTTGGAGTTTGAAAGTCAATAGGATGCAATATT
Organism: Starmera caribaea; assembly: GCA_030565045.1. Lineage (NCBI taxonomy): Eukaryota > Fungi > Ascomycota > Saccharomycetes > Phaffomycetales > Phaffomycetaceae > Starmera > Starmera caribaea. The sequence continues at coordinate 80,291 of JAJMAV010000007.1, forward strand.
TTTTTCTTATAATAACCAAAATTCATCAAAGCATATTTAGTTGAATAGAAAAACTGGTTCTTAATGGTCTCAAATGAGCAAAAATAAATAGCAAAACCCAAACTTTCTTTTATAAAACTCATTGAATATCCAGCAAAAACACCAGATACACCAATTTGTTTCAATTTATTCATACCGAAAACCCACAGATTTTCATGTTTCCCCTGTAACAATTCATTTGCCGTGGATCTAGTTATGATGGCATCTATTGGAGCAGCAGCTAAAGATTGGAAAGCACCAGCAACAAATCCTGCTCTAAATGTATCCCAAGGCGAAGGATTTTCTAAGAAATTTTTCTTGTAGTCATTGAAATGTTGTAACGAAGTCAAATAAGTTGTATATAAAACAACACCAGTGGCAGAATTAGCTATCAAAGGCGGTAATAAATTATCTGGGATGAACCTCCATCCAAATTTCCTAATGGCCCGTATAAAGACACCAATAGAAGAATCTTTATAAAAATTGTATTTTCTTGTTTTCCTCGTTTGACCCGTTGAGGCATCCAAGTATAATTTAGTGATGGCCATGTAGTCCACCCTTGTGGGTCTGAAAAGCTTTGCAGGTGTTCTGAGATAGAATGTAGTGAATTGATAGATAAGAGCTCTAATACCACCAGAACTTAGCCCCACCACTCGTGAACCTCTAGTGGACAATTCTGCTTGTGTGTTTGGTAGATTGTCCTGCTCATTCTGCTGATGGTGTGTGTTCCAGAGCGAGCTCATTGGATGGAGCAGATCAGAGTGTCGAAGTGTTGAAGAGTCTCGAAGTCGAGTGGATTGCAGTGGAAATCAATAAATTTTGATAATTTTATATGGAGTCTTGAAAAACCTGTGAGATCTGGCAGTTGTTTAACATGGAATTTAGATTTACATACCTAGAACAGTGATGAAAGAGAAAAAGAAAGAATAACGCACTAACTACAATCAGATCACTAACAAAATAAATGTATAACTCAACTCAAGAAGATTTGATGATATCATCAACAACTTTAGAAGCTTTCAACAATGCTTCTTCGGTGAAACGTTTACCAACCAAAGTCAATCCAATTGGTAACCCATCTGAAGCTTCTGGATCATATAACTTATACTCGTACTCTTCAGCAGGGTTTCTCGCAACATAGCTCTCATCTTTAGGATCCAGTTCCTTTGAGGCAAAAACACCAGATGGTAATGTAACAGTACTTGAATCAAGTAAATTCCATAAAACAGTGTAACCCCAGTATTTGATAGTTGAAGGTTTTGGTGCAGTACCAACATAAGTTGGTGCAAGAACATAATCAACACCTCTCTTGGTGAATAAATCATGATACTCTTCCCTTAGCCCATCTCTTAAGACAACAATCGTTTCAAATTCAACAACGTTCAAACCTTCATCACCTTCACCAAAGGACATACAATGTTGACTTAATGGAACTGCTGGCTCCCCAGATTTTTGTAATCTTAATTTAATACCATAATTCCCATCTGCTGTAAATGCCATATTACTTGCACGAACCGCTTCATAAACTCTATGTGGTTCCCAAGTGACAACATTAACTCCAGCAGCACGTAATTTAGCTTCAACTTCTTTTAAAGCTCTAATCACTGGTGGATGTGGTTTAACAACACCATCGTCATAAACAATACCAATTGTTAAATCCGATGCTTTTGGTGTTGATGCCTCAGTCCATGGGATTGGCATAGTATTTGGATCTTTTAACCATGGTTTCTGTTCAACATAATTCTTAAAGAAGAATTCTAAATCTTCCACTGAATTAGTTAAAGGACCCAAAGTTGCCACAATCATTTCAGATGATGTGAACTCGGAAGTTCTAAACCCACCACGAGCACTAAATCTTCTTGCACTTGGTTTCAAACCATAAACTCCATTAAACGCTGCAGGACCACGAACAGACCCACCAATATCAGATCCAAGACCAATGGCACTACCTTTCATACCAACAATTGCACCTTCACCCGAGGAAGAGCCACCTGGAGACATTGACGTCTTGTAACAATTTCTACCTCTCCCAGTGATATTATTAATTGAATCCAAATGCATTAAAGTTTGAGGTTCAGTGGTTCTAATATAGAAAACAGCACCTAAATCATAAATAATTTGATAAGTTAAACTGAATTTCTCAGTGATTTGATCAAGACAACCAACATACCCTGCAGTAGTGGTTCTCCCTTCGAACCCACCATTTTCTTTTAATGAGATGGGAACACCATGGAATGGACCAATAGTTTTCCCATTTTTAGCTTGATATTCATCTAATTCTTTAGCTCTTTGTAAACCAATATCAAACAAAATCTCCATGGCACAATTGGTTAATTGATGCGCAATAGTTGCTCTTTTAGCAAAAGCGGTGAAAACTTGTACCGAAGTCCATTCTCTTGATGCAATTTTTGTGGCAATAGTGACAGCAGTTGATTCAGTTATATGTAAAGATTCAGGATCAAGGACTTTACTTGGAATTTCTGTTGCGTTGAATGGAGTTGTATCAAGATCTGTATTATTTGGCAAGAGTTCAGGTGGGACAAGGTATTCTTTTGGTAATGAATCGTTCAATTTTTGTCTATATGCTTCAATTAAAGGAACCCAATCTTTTTCGAATTTTGCTAGATCTGGTTTATAACCAATTGGTGCCCCATAAATCGGTGCTTTTAAATCAAGGGTAACTGGAACTGTTGTCATTGCTTCGATGGAGTTTTGTAATGGTCGACTGGTGAGGAACAAGAAGAATCAACAAGGTTTAAATAGTTAAATTTATCCTCACAAAATTTCCTAATTCTGTCATGTTCAATGTTCATGGATCTTATCAGCAACAAATTCACGTGATGATAAGCATAGAATTTGATACTCTAATTCTAAATAAAAATTTAATTAGGAAAAACAGTCGTTTAACCAATTGTGCATTGTTATAATTGGTGAACGCAGTTATCTGTTTACAAACCGCTGATTGAAATTCTGTGAGACTTAAACGACTACAATTTTGAATGAGAAAAAAAAAGTTGATCATCAAATTATCAAAGGACAAATAAATAAAGATGTAGATAGAAAAAAAAAAAAAAGAGCTTGATGATAAAAATGTGGACGGTTTGCTATTTATCTTCCCAGTGTTATCTTAAATCTGAAGCACCACTTATAGATCTTCTAAACTGTTCTAAAGAAGCTGAAGATCTTGAAGACGAAGATGACGATCTTCTTCTTTGTTTTCTTGCCTGAGAAGGATCAACAAACACTTTACCATGTTTTCTAGCAATTAGTCCCAAGATATCGGTGACTGAAACAACACCAATCAATTTCCCAGCTCTACCTTCATGTTCAGGCATTAATGGGTTAGATAATTCTGAAGATGAACTTGACGCAGTACCCGATGAGTTACCAGTTGATGCTGACGCGGCAGGACGAACAACCCATAATCTATGAGCTCTTGTGGCCACCAGTTTTGCTATAGTTCTTGCTAACGAGGAAGATGGGTACACGTGGAAAATAGGGAAAGAATCTTGACCATTCTCCAAGCCTCTATTTGTTAAGATGATTGAGATGAAATGTAGACAAGATTTATGAAGTAATTGAGATTGTGAAGATTTTGTGACATGTTTAACATCAGTTACTGAAATGTTACCTAAAAGATTCATATAATGATCCACCACTGCAATGGAACTAATTTTTTCAACGTTCATTTTGATCAAGGCGTTGATTAAAGGTTCATCACCATAAACCGAAATGACTTTTGAATTTCCTATATTTAATTCACCAATGGTTGATTGGAAAATAGGTTCTAAAGATGGGAATCTTCTTGCATTATCCCAAAAATATTTAATCAATCTTCTTTGTGATAAGATACCTGTGATTTTAGTACCTGATTCATTTAATATAGCGATTCTATGAACACCAGAACCCAAGATTTCCACCACAGTTGATAAAGTTTCAGTTTCTGGTAATTTGAAAAAAGGATTTTTAGGGGCCAATTGACAAACAAATTTCACAGGGACTTGTTGACCCTTTTTCGCTTTAGCCACTAGTTCATTTATTTCCACAGGATCTTTATAATATAAGTTGTCTTTGAAAGTTTGTTCACTGATATCTAGTTTCCCAAGAACTAATAATAAATAGGCGTTCAAATCTGTGTAATCAAAAGTTAAGCAGTTCACGTCACCTTCATATTCCTCAACCGGGAGTGATGTTAGGTTATGGGTTGTTAATTTATTGAAAGCGTCTTCGACAGAGATGTCTGCACTAATGAACACCAATTTTGCACTTTCCGTCAACTCCGTCAATGGGACGTCTTGCCATTCTCTATGTTCTTTGTTACTATTATTACTATTGGAGTGTGAGGTTGAGTTTGTTTGCAGTGAGTTAACGGAAGTCCCGCTTGGGTCTCTTGATAGTTGCGGCAAATTTGCAGGTACGTCTTCCAGATTTGTGTTTTCTAGTTGTGGAGGAGTTGACAAGAGTTCCACGATGGAAGGGTGTCTTGAAGAAGGATGTTGATGGGGCATCTGTTGGTTTGTCTTGGGTCTGAAGGGAGATGCTGTGTACTTCTGCTGATGTGGCATTTTAGATGCTGTTGTTGTTGTTGTTGTTTTTGCTGCTGGGTTGGTTCTTAATTCTTAGTTTTTCTTTCTAAAAAAAATTAACGAAAAAATGATTAGAGAGGAAAAAACAGAAGATGGAGCTTTTTATGGGGCTGGGAAAAGAATTGATATGTATCTGTAGGAGAATTGAGTGGCAACTTGTAACTGGAAGGGAGTCAGATGGGTGTGTGATGAATTGTAGTGAGTTGTAGTGTTGTGCCTTAGTTTGTAAGTTGAACCAATTGCTGCTGTCAATTGCAGTGAGCTAGTTTACTGAATGACTCTCTTCATACAAATTCATACAAAAATTCAGTTGCGGTTTTTGAGCCTTGAGGAAAATTTGCTTGGAAGAGAAACTCAAAAAAAAAAGAAGTTTCGAGGGTCGTTTTAGTGAATTTTAGTGAATTTCGGTCAGATTTGATAGAGCTGACGGTCTAATAGATGTAGTGTTAATGGTTGATGCTACTTGGTGACTAGTTACTGTAGTACTAGACTCAAAGAATTAATTGTCTGTCTGTCTATATATATCTAGTTGTATTGCCTCCAAAATTCACTCTCCTTCAATTCACAAACTTCAACAGACCTAACTTCAACAGATCCTTCTTTAACCAGCTCTAAATAGTAAACTTTATCCAATTGCAACACTTCATCAACATACTCCAACACTTTATGATAGTTCAACCCAACTTGTGCAATCGAATGGGAATCATCACTGAAACAGAACCTGCCGTCACAATGCTCAATAACCAACCGGGCAATATCCCCTTGAGGATATGGTGTACTCCAACCTTTCCTAACCGCTGCACTGTTCAACTCCACTAATCCTCCATAACTTTCAATGACTTTCAAATTCTCTATAATCTGTTCCCAAACTTCTGGCCAATCTACTGACAAGACAACATCTTTATAATATTTCCCACTACTGGAATCAAAATCATCTTCCCTAGCAAACAATCGGATCAAATCTAAATGTCCAACAACTAATGGTTTCAATCTAGATATCACTTTATACTGTAGTTTGAAATACTCCATAAATAATTCACGTATACTTCCATTACACGCCATCAATGCTTGTTCCCACATACTTCTATCAAAATCAATTGGAATCTCTTTCACAAAATGTACTGATCCAACACACATATCTCCATTATACTTTTCCATTAATTGTGCAGAGTATTCAATATGTTCATCATTAATACCTTCAACTTCAAACCCAACTAAAAATTTCGTGGCACAATTACCATCCAGATTAACCTTTTGAATACGTCTTGCATGACGATAATAATCATCAAATAGCAGTTCCATTGATGCAACAGTGTAATTTGCTTCTGATTCTTCAGGATAAATGAATTTGGAATTAAGACGAGGCATATGCTCAGTCATACAAAAAGTTTGAAACTTCATTTCTATGGCTCTTGAAGTGATTCCTTCCAAGGTATCTGAAGCATGGGCAACGTAGTCTCCACTATGACTGTGATGGGAATGCATTTCTTTCCATTCAACTTCTTTCTTGCGATTAAAGAAGTGGAAAATTTGTATTATGATTAAATTTTTACAGATTTATTTCAATATCAGAAGAAACTACATATAAAGAATCTCAAATGACACAGATTTAGAATTGCTTGATTTGACACTTCATGAACAGGGTATTGGATTACCCAACTATGGAATGAATTCATCCATTTTGGGCATCTCAATATAGTACATATGTGCCCAAAAAAAAAAAAGCTCAAGATTACACTGTACGTTATGTATAAAATTGGTTTATTTGCTCATTGTAACGAGATATAAAATGGAAAATGTCGTCCATTCTGAAATCTCAACATTTGAAGCAAGTGCTTATGTACAGACACTGAGATCAACAGTTCTTTGTGCACTAGATGATGGCTTCATTAAGAGATTCAAGTGGGTATAAAAAATTACCTAAATCTTCGGAACAATATCATGTTGATGAAGAATTTGAAATTGGTGATTACAATCATGAAACAGATAGTTTTGCAAACAACTCACGAGAACAACAACAAGATCGTGATGTAAACCTGTTTAAAAAATTACAAAAGACTCAAAAGAACTACCTTTCATATTTCCTATACCCATTAATGTTCATTTTTGCCTGTGCTATTATCTTATTACTAGCTCTTATGTTTGATAAAGGTGGCATTAAAGGTAATTCCGGTTCGTCATCTATGAATATGGGTGGTTCATCAAATCAAAAAAATGCCGATTCAGTGGCTACTGCTACTGTGACTTCATACGTTATCGAGGGAACCTATACACCTGAGCAAGCTAACACTGAAAAACATAAAGCTGCATTCATGAAGATCTTGGAAGAAGAAGACCGTAAAATGAAAGAATTAGAAGATGAAGAGAATAAATTACAAGTTGATTTAGATAAAATTAAAGATTTGGAAGATAAAATCGCTCAAGAAGATAAATCCAAAGATGATAAAAAGGCACAATTTGCTAAAATTTTGGAAGATGAACAAAGATTGATGGAAGAAGAAGAAGCTCAATTGAAACAAGATCTGGAAAATGAAATTGATGACACTAAAAATATCTTGGAAATTGAAGCTGGTGATTTACAAATGACTCCCGAGCAAGCAAGAAAGGATAAACCAAAAAGTGAACTATTAACAGTCATCAACGAAGAGGTCAAATTGCTTGATGATGAAAAAGATGCATTGACTGATTCCACTTCAAAGACTTTAGAAGACATCAAAGAAGATGAAAAAAGAATCGGTTCTAAAATCATGATTGAAACTGAAGATATGAGACATGATAAAATCCATGATAAACCAGTTGATCCAAATAAAGCCGCTTTTTTAAACATCTTGAAAGAAGAAGATCGTTTAATGAAGATTGAAGAAGAGAAATTGAAAAATGGTGAATTATCAAAACCTCACGGTGTGCCTGATGTTGTTGATAAAAACAATATGAACCATGTCACTGAAAATGTTGATGAGACTACTAAAGATATTTTGGATGAAGTTCATGATGTTTTAGAAGATTATAATCAATCGACATGAGTTGTTTAAATTAATATATATATGTACAGTGAGACGAAATTATGGAAATTGTAGTCAATTTTTTACAGAGTTTTGAGTCAAAATAGCAGTTTTCAATAGTTCAGTAATAAACTATCATTGGCAGTGTCTTCCTCTCTGTAGACAACATAAATTTAACTGATAATTCTTATATGTCTTCAACTTCTACTCAATTTTTTACCGCATTAGGGTATTTTCCCAATGTTTTTTTTTCTTAAATTCTTTTTATTAAAACTCAACAGTACTAACAAGTTTTGATACCAACGCACAAACATGAACGGTGGTCACGCAGTGGACGTCCCCATCACAAACTTAGATGACGAAGACGATGATTTCTCGATTCAAAGCAACGATGAATTTGATGGTGCTGTCCTAAGAGATGATTTTGATATAACTAATGATTCAAACCCTTTCCAAACCAGTTCATACTTAGGTAAATTAAAACAGTTTTTTGGAAGATTCAATCCAATGGGATACTCAAGCTTGTATAATGGGTCAAGTCCAATGATTCATAATGGGATTGAAATTAGAGATTTTAATGATGATGATTCTTTTGATTTGAATGATGATGATTTTACTTTAAGAAGAAACAAGAGATTGTTTGAAGTTCCATTACTTACAAGATTGAAAAATATTATACTGTACCCTTTGATTGTTGTGTTGCTGATATGTGTTATAGTTTTAGCCATATTATTAGCTCGGAAATCATCATCCTCTAAATCACCAGATTTAATTAAAACATTGTTGTCAAATGGTACTTCATTATTTTATCCAACAACAATCATGATATCATTAGATGGATTCCATCCACATTATATCTCTAAAAAATTAACACCACATTTACATAATATGTTTGTCAACGAATATGGTGCTCCATATATGATTCCTTCATTTCCTTCATCAACTTTCCCAAATCATTGGAGTATGGTTACAGGTTTATACCCACAGAATCATGGTATTGTTGGTAACACATTTTACGTGCCATCTCAAGGTAAAAGATTCATTAATGTTGTACCATCAAAATCATTAGATCCTGAATTTTGGGGTGGTGAACCAATTTGGTCAACAGCTGAATTTGCAGGTGTTAGATCAGCGATTCATATGTACCCTGGAAGTGAAGTTATATTCCCAAAGGGCAATCCTTCAGAAGTTGATCCTTTTGTTCAAGACGAAGCATTAAGTAAAAAAACTGAAAGATTGAGTGGTTGGTTAGATCGGGATATTCATAAGAGACCTGAATTAATGATTGCTTATGTTCCAACTGTTGATACATTAGGTCATAAAAATGGAATTCATGGTAAAAAACTAGAGAAAGGCTTGAAAGAAGTTGATGAATTCATTGGATCCATAACAAATGCAATTAATCAAAGGAATTTAACTGATATTGTTAATTTGATCATTGTTTCTGATCATGGAATGGCACCTACTTCAAATAAAAGACTTGTTTTCCTTGATGATATTGTTAATATGACTAAAATTGAACATATTGATGGTTGGCCATTATACGGATTAAGACCATTTCCGGAAGTTAGTATTGACGAAGTTTATCAAGAATTACAATCAACTTATAATGAAACTGAGGCACATTACAAGATTTATTTGAAAGAAGATTTACCAAAAGAATGGCATTTTGGTGGGAAAACTCAAAATGAATTTTCTGAAAGAATTGCACCAATCTGGATTATTCCAGATATTGGTTACTCGATAACTACACATGAAATATTGGATAGTAATAAAGGTGAATATTTACCAAAAGGTGTTCATGGGTATAACAACACCGAGGTGTTAATGAGAGCTTTATTTTTAGGGTCAGGACCTTTTTTCCGCAATAAAGATGTTGAATCTTTCAAGATTGCACCATTTGAAAACATTGAGGTTTATAACATTTTATGTGAGACTTTGAGTTTAACTCCAGTTGATAATGATGGCTCCAAAAAATCAGTGTTTGATGTTAGTAATAAATTGCCAGAAGATTGGAAAGATACTGTTATTTATCCAGATGTTGATTTTAAAATTGATGTGTTGAAACAAGATTCAACTTATGATGTATTGTTTTTAAACACGACTAATAGTAAAGAAACAACTACATTGGCACCACAAAGTTCTACAGAGGATAACAAGGAAACTGGAACTGGTGAACAAAAAGAGATGAATTCTATCAGTAGTACTACAGATGTCAAACCAACTGAAGTACCGACAAAAGATGATAAGAAGAAAGAAAAGGAGAAGGAAAAAGAAGAAGAAAAGAAACAAAAGGAGAAAGAGAAAGAGCAGAAGGAGAAAGAGAAACAAGAAAAAGAGAAAGCCAAAGCAAAACAGAAACAGAAAGAAGAAAAAGAGAAAGAAAAGGCTAAAGATCAAAAGAACAAAGACAAGCAGAAAGATAAAGATCATAAGGATGGAGAAAAACCCGGATTTTTCCATGATATCCTTGAAGAAGCTGAAGATTTAATTGATGATATATCAGATAATGTTCAAGATTTAGCTGATGAATTAGCTGATGATATTGAAGATATAGCAGAAGATATTCATGATGCGATTAATAAAAAACTTGGGAACTGAATTTTTTTTTTTTTTTTGCCTTTTTCACGTCTTTCATTCAATTATTTAATAATTTTGAAACTAATGTCATATAATTAATGTTTACTGTGTGTAGTCGATTATCGTGTGTATTCATAAACAGCTTGACTTAAGTATAGCAGCTTTTGCAATCATTACAGTTTTGCAGGTTTTTTGTTTTGCCAACCAAATCCGATTTTTTGCTGAGTTCCAGGAGTAATAATAACATTCAATAAAGTAACCAACCCATTTGAATGATTTTTCAAAGCTTTTTGAAAATATTTAGATAATTCCACTTCATTATGAATTAAATAACCCTCTGCACCTAAACTTTTAGCTAAAATATCATACCTTGTATCTTTACTCAATGCTGTGGATGGTAAATTTTCATAATCTTTGTAATTATAGAGTTGTGGATTAATTCCATGATAAATCCCACTATTATTCATTACTACAATAATCATTGGTAAATGAGATCTAACAGCAGTTTCAATTTCTAAACCTGAAAATCCAAATGCAGAATCCCCTTGTATGGTTAAAACAATTTTTGCAGGGTTTGAAATCTTAGCTGCAATTGAATAACCAAGTCCTACACCCATCGTGGCGTTAGTACCTGCGTCTAATCGTTGTTTTGGGTATTGTTGAGGGAATGAGATTCTTGCCACGTCCATTGTGTTTGCACCTTCTGTTATTAAGATGATTTTCTCTTGTACATGTGTTATCAAGTCTCTAATTATCTTGTACACAATGTTATAATTCAATTGTTGTTGTGGAGTTGTTTCTTTCAATTCTAAAGATTTATTATTCTTGATGATTTTAGCAATCATCTCTGAAGATAGACCTGGTGACTTGTAATTTCCTAGCAAATTATCTAATTGTGCAACTGTTAATTTTAAATCACCAACAACACCATACTCTAGTGAATGATTTGAATTATTACCAATTTCCTCTGGAGATTGATCAATTTGAATAAATTTAACATCGGATTTAAATCTTGGAGGTTCACCAAAATGTAAGATCCAGTTTAATCTTGCCCCCAATAGCACAACAACATCTGCATTTTGTAAAGCCATTGATCTTGCGGATGAAACGTTTAAATTTGAATCATCAGGAACAACACCTTTACCCATTGGAGTTGGTAAGAATGGTAAGTTATGATCATTGATAAATTTTCTAATTGTTGAAGACGCATTTGCGTATGCAGCACCTTTACCAACCACTATTAATGGGGTTTTAGCAGATTTGATAACTTGAGCGATTGTTTTTAAATGCTGGATTGAAGGTTGAAATTTTGGAACTGAATTGATGTCAATCGGGGCAATTTGGCTTAAGTATGAGTCAATTAATTTTGAGCTAGCTTGTAGATCAAATAGATCAGCTGGGAGATCAATATAAGTTGTCCCAGGGACACCAAACATTGAAGTTTTATAAGCTTTGAATAATTGATTTGGGATTTGACTTAATTTTAAAGGTCTTGAACAAAATTTGGTGTATGGGGATAACAAGCTGATTTGATCTAATTCTTGGAACGCACCTTTATGGGTTTCATCTATCCCAGACGAGCCAGCAATGACAAGTAATGGCCAACGATTTGAATTTGAATTCAAAATTCCTGAACCTGCATGTACGACACCAGGACCACCAACGACTAATAGGACACCTGGTTTACCAGTGAGGTATCCATACGCGGAGGCAGCGTAGGCAGCAGCTTGTTCGTTTCTGAAAGAAATGAATCTTATACCTTCTTTAATTAAAGCATCACCAACTTCCACCACTGGGATTCCCACGATTCCAAACGCTGCTTGAACGCCTAGTTTTTGCAACGATTTGGCCACTAGTTCAGCGCCAGAAATATCTAGTGTCATTGTGTATTCTTGGGTGTGTTAAGTAGTTCGTGGATAGCTCGAACCAAGTGTGTGTTTTTATATGATAGTTTTTTGTATGACGTTTTTCCATATTGGCATGAAAAGTGATTTTTGCACGGTACGAGAATGGAAGAGCAGCAAGGAACGGTTTGTGGTTGAAGAGTGATGAGTAGTGTGTTAGAGGGTAGTACTGTAGTAGAGTAGTAGTAGTAAGTAGTAGAGAAGAAGAGAAGAAGAGAATAGTACTGTAAAGTGTGATTATTTCTATTAATATCCAATTGGCTAGTGATATAACTAATATGGTGGTTATTTGTGTTCCAATGGACTGTGAGTTAGACTTCCAGAAGAGCGTACTTCCCAGTCGGAATATTGTCGATACACCCTATGAATCATGAATATCCATATTGGACCATCAATAACTAGCTAGAGCAGATCAACAGACTGTTAGCTATATAGCTCAGAACTGCAGGATAGCTCTGAGAACAGTCTTATCACCTGCTGAGTGCCCAACAGGCTACAGCTTCGTCTGGTTACGTCTAGTGAACTATGCAGTACATAATTAATATCCATCTTCTAGTCCATTCACTAATTGATGTCGACGATAAATATCATACAATTGATAAGTTCTTATTCTAACATTAAACACACTACACCAACACACCATGAGATACAAAGATACAGCTAGAAGAGTCCACTGCTATGTACACAGTCCACCAGGCACCAGGCACCCTGTCTAGACTGACAGTGACTGTTATAACGGTACATGAGTACTAAGTCTGGTAGCAAGCTGCTCTTATCTTCCGACATGAAACACTTGCAGACTGCAGTTCCATTGTCCATTTTATCGCTGATAATGAATGGACTTTTCTCTCTCTTCTCTACTGTTAGCTACATACATACCACTCTGGAGCTACACACGATCAGCACACCACTGGAGGTATATAATGTCCCCTGCATCCTCATCCTCGTCTTCATGATTCATGTTTCATCTCAAGCACCATCAACCATTACAATAATGTCTGAATCAGATTCAAAATCTATTGAGAAAAACCACATCGACGTTGATGTCGACATCAAAAGCTCTGATGAACTAGAAGAAGACTTGTACATCGACCCAGCTGCTGAATCCGCGCTGTTGAAGAAACTGGATATACATCTAATGCCAATCTTTGGCTGTATCTATTTCCTTTCAATGTTGGATAGATCTAATATCGGAAATGCTAGAATCGCTGGAATGTATGATCAATTACATCTAACTAACCAGCAATTCTCAACTGCTGTGTCCATCTTCTACGCGACTTATGTCACTTCGGAGATCCCTGGTACCATTATAATGAAGGCTATTGGTGCTAAAACTTACCTGAGTGGTGCCATGATGGCTTGGTCTTTAGTCACTTTATTCACATGTTTTGTTAGATCTTATGCTGGATTATGTGTTGTTAGAGTTCTACTAGGTTTATTTGAAGGTGGTTGTTTCCCTGTCCTTTCGTTATACATCTCATTCTTCTACAAACCGCATGAACAAACTAGAAGATTAGGGTATTTGTTCTTATGTTCTTGTTTTTCTGGTGCTTTCACAGGTTTAATTGCCACTGGTATCACCAAAATTAAACCACATGGGAATTTCTTAAGTTGGTCTTGGTTATTCGTCATTGAAGGTGCTGTCTCTGTGGTCTTAGTGTCAATCATCTATTTATTCTTACCAGATGATCCAGAACATGCCAAATTCTTGAACGTTGAAGAGAAAAATTTAATGAGAATTAGACGTTTACAAATGATCAAATATAGTGGTGAAACTAAGAAAATGCAATGGAAAGAAGCTGTTAACGCATGGAAAGATCCAACTTTATGGGTTTCTTGTGTCATTCAATTCTGCTTGGATATCGTCAGTTACGGGTTTTCAACTTTCTTACCTTCAATCTTGAAATTACAATTAGGTTATGATTCAATGCAAGCTCAATATTTGACTATCCCAGTGTTTGTCCTAACTGCCATTGGTACTTGGACTTTCTGTTATTTGTCAGATACTGTTAAAAACATCAAAACTCATATCATTTCAGGTTTATCTATTTTATCATTAATTGGTTACATCATTCTACTTACAGACGTAAGTGGTGGTGTCAAATATTTCGCTTGTTATTTAATTGGGTTCACATTATATGGAACTTTGGCAACCAATTTCTCATTAGTGACCACTAATCAAACACCAAATTTTAGAAAAACAGTTGCTGTTGGTACAAATCAAACTTTAGGTAACGTTGCAGGTGCAATTGTTGGTCAGGTTTATAGAAATGCTCCTTATAAATTAGGTAATGGGTTCTCCTTAGGTTGTGTTGCTCTTGTTATTATAATGGCACAAGTTCAAAGATTCTTATGTATCTATAAAAATAAAGTTAAAGAACAGATCATTGAAGGTAAAAAAGAAGATAAAATGGCTGAAAGAACAGGTTCAAATGCTTTAGATTTCAGATACATTTACTAAATCCTTTATTTATTGTCTTAAAAATTTGTTGCCTTTTGTTGTTGAATTGCTGGTCAGTTCCCTTATAATTTTTTTTTTAGTTAATTATTATTATTTCAATTCCATTTACACTTGATCAGATAAATGTACAGTTCTTATGTTTTCAAATCTTCTTCTATATTATGTACAGGTCTCTATACGTCTTATCCTAAACTTCAACAATGACATTCATTTCTTGCACGAGGAAATGGAATCGAATCTCTAATATTTCCAATATCTCCCAAATAACAAATCAATCTTTCAAAACCTAAACCAAATCCACCATGTGGAATCGTCGCATTTGATCTTGTAGATAAATACCATTGTAATTCATCAACATTCATACCTCTTCTATTAATCTCATCAGTTAATTTCCCCAAATCATGTTCTCTTAGCGAACCACCAATTATTTCACCAACTTCTGGTACTAATAAATCAAAACATGCGACAGTTTCACCATCTGGGTTTAATTTCATATAGAAAGATTTGATATCTTTAGGATAATCAATAACGAAAACTGGTGATTTGAAAAATTCACCAGCTAACCATTTTTCATGTTCTGATGCTAAACCTTCGTTATAATCAACTTTAATTTGGAAAGACTGGTCAGATTGTTGTAAAATTTTAATTGCTTCAGCGTAGCTCACAACAGCCCAATCATTATTCAACAAATGCTCCCATCTATTAGTTATCTTGTTAATCTTATCCTCAACATTCCCATCTGTTCTTTGTGATTTTAAAAAATCATTGACCCATGATCCTTCTTCTTCATTATTATTAGCAACTAAATCTTTCAAGACATGTTTAATCATCATTTCAGATAATTGAGTCAATTGTCTCACGTCATCAATAAACCCAACCTCAGTTTCAAGCATCCAAAATTCACTTAAATGACGATTAGTATCACTTGTCTCTGCTCTGAATGCTGGATTTAAAGACCAAACTTTCCCCAAACTTGCACATAGGACTTCTAAGTGTAATTGTGATGACACAGATAGGTAACTTTGCTTACCGAAAAATCTCTCTTTCTTGTTTTCATTAATAGTTGTGGAATTTCTTTGAATGAATGATTTGGATTCAATTTCAAATAATTCTCCCGCACCTTCACAATCTGAACC
This sequence comes from Starmera caribaea, assembly GCA_030565045.1. NCBI lineage: Eukaryota > Fungi > Ascomycota > Saccharomycetes > Phaffomycetales > Phaffomycetaceae > Starmera > Starmera caribaea. The sequence goes on from JAJMAV010000007.1 coordinate 95,978, forward strand.
TGATATTATAGGTGGTGTTGTTTTATAAAAACCTTGCTGTTGGAAAAACTCGTGTAATTTGAATTCAATGTTTGATCTAAATCTTAGAATTGAACTTAGATAATTAGTTCTAGTTCTTAAAGTTGGTAATGATCTTAAATGTTCTAAAGTTAAATTTTTAGAGTTTTGTAAAGGATAATGTTCTGGTACTGTTCCAATTAACTTGATCCCTTCGTTGGAAGACTTGAGTTCGAATGATTGACCAGAACCTTTTGATTTTGTCCATTTACCTGTTATTGATACAGATTGACCTGTTTGATAACTGATCGGTTCTTGTTCATGTGTGTTTGCTTGGGACACTGGCACAACACACATGATTGTCTCATTGGTTGAACCATCGTGGATATCATAGAATGTTATTTTTTTCAAGTTTCTAATACTTTTAATGTATCCATTAACAGTGATTTCAGAGTCTAAAATTGGAGGGTTTTGATAAATTTGCCTAATGCTTGCGGGAACTGTAGATTGAAATCGTCTGTTGTTGAATCTTAGAAGACTTTGAGGCTTCAAATGAAACATCTTGCTATCAACCTTTTCAATGTTTTTGTTATTGAAATAAATTTTCCACCAATATTAAAATCATATCAGAAAAATTTGTACACCTAAACTACATGACAACGACTTTTATAATTAGAAAATTGTACAGATTTAATATAAAAAACAACCACATGAACCAGATGGAAAAAAAATCACAATCTCTCAAATGTCTCTTTATTAGCATTCTTCTTTTCTAATTTTTTGAAAACTTTGACTCTAAGAGCCATCAATCTATCTAATTCAAAATCACGGGCTCTTAGTCTAATATCACAACCTGGAATCAAACATTTATGTTCAATACCGTTTTTGAAAGTCGACTCAACAGATATCTTATCAAGTGTATGTCCACATTTTTTAGAAATGTATGGATTCTCAAATAATTTCAAAGTAACTGGACATTTTAAATCTATTGTTCCACCTTCAACTTGTAAATCATCATCGTCTTCGTTATTTGGTAATGGGTCCAATGGGTTTTTCAAAACAAACGCAGCGTTATTGATATACTGTAAGTTTTGATTCTGTGAATTATCTGGTCTTGGTGGGTTAGCAGCTAATTTAATCTCAAGTAAATTAGCTAGAGATTTAGAATCTGCATCTTGAACACTTCTATAATGATCAATATTTTCTAAACTTAACGGTGGTTCATTTGCACACATCACTTTAATCTTGTTATGACAATCATGATAAACTTTCTTGAAATGATCGTTATGTGATTCAACAGTTAAAAGTTCATCTAAAGATTGTGCAATATTTTGGAAAACTTGGATATCTTCATCTTCCAATTCCAAATCTGCCATGCTTTCATCTGTGAACATATCGATAAATTTAGTAGCAGCTCCAATAAGTTCTTCCTGTGCATTTGTCAAACTCTGAGATGGGATAGCTTGAGGTCTAAGACGACTGAATTTTTCTGACATTCGATTGCTTAGAGGGAAGTATTCTGGTATTTCAGTCATGATTTCTGGGTACTATATGAATATGGCAATTTCTAATTCAATGAGGCAGCCTTCAAATGTTTTCAGAAAGCTTTTCTAAGGAGCAAAAGACAAGAATTGAAACGTTGATTTAAGTATCAAATTTAACGCGTTTTTCAATTTTTTTATATGTAATGGAGAGAAAATCAATTTTAACACATATATCAACAATTAAATCACACTTCATTTCAGTTCAAGTAGATAGAATAGAAGATAGAACGAAGGTAGAAGAAGAAGAACAGAAGAGATTAGAAAATGGCAGAAGAAGTCCCCATTTACCAGCAACAAATATTCAAAGTGATCGTTCTTAGAGCCATCGAATCCATTGTGCACAAGTCGATTGACGAGACAGTCAGTTTGACCAGAATCATGCACCTGATCAACAGCAGTCCCTTAGTACACTTAGTACGTCTTCAGTCGAACAACAACGCCGAGATTAAATCAGTACAACAACTACCAAATGTCACTATTAAAGATGTGATTTTAAGTATCACCAAAATCTTCCATTCTTCAGAGATACAGATCTTGAAGAACACTGATAATTTCAAGATCAAGTTGAGTGCTGAGCAGTTTAATGACTTGATTGCTAAACATGAAGGCTTCCATAGAGAAGAAGTTGGACAAGAGATTAGAGATTTGGAAGATATATATTGTAAGAAACTACAAGAGATTAAACTGATTGAAAAGGGAGAGATGGATGAGCAATTGATAGCTGAGGCTAAAGCTAATGGAGATGTGGATAATGATGTGGAAGTGGAGGATGTTGAAAAGAAAGAAGTGGAGGATGTTGAAAAGAAAGAAGTGGAAGTAGAGACTAAAGAAAATAAAGTAAAGAAAGAAGAAGAGGCGATAGAAGATGAAAAACCAGTGATAGGAGAGAAGAATGAACCAGAAGTTGTTGTGCTGGATGCTATAAAGGAAGATAAAGAAGAAGAAGAAGAAGAAGAACTGAAAAATAGACAACGCGAGGAGGCTGAAATTACCCCAGAAACCCCATTAGAAGTGGAAGAGGAAGTTGAAGATGAAGGTGAAGAAGATCAAGATGAAGATATTGTCAGTGAATCAACGAAAACAACATTATCCGAACGTGAAACCAGACTGAAAAAGAGACAAACTTCTGTCTCTGAGGAACCAAGAAAAAGACAGAAAACTTCAAACAAACGTCTTCAAATCCTTGCTACGCCTTTACTCAATAACATTGCCGCTTATAAATACGCATCAACTTTTTTACAACCAGTTAATGAACTTAATGCTCCAAATTACTACTCATTGATTAAAAAACCAACTGATTTGAAAACCATCAAACATAGATTAAAAGATGGAACTTTAATGAATGCAGATGACGTGGAAAGGGAGATTTTACTAATGTATGCCAATGCAATCATGTATAACAAGTCAGGAACTGATGTTTTCAATTGGACCAAAGAAATGCAACTGTTGACAGAAGATTATCTTAAAGAGTTTTCTAAACAAGTTGATGAAAGTATTTAGCTGGGCTATTATTATTATTATGTATATATATACATATGTACCGATAATTGAATGACTGATAAACTACACAAGAAGCAATTCAATATAGTTGTAAGATTAGTATGTACATTATATCCACCTTCAGTTTTGATTTCAATTCTTTGACAAAAAAAAACAAAAACTTAACGTCTCATACTATTAGTCAAAGCAGCGTTTTGTTCTTGGAACTTTTGACCGACACGTTCACTGTGTTTCAAGAACTTCTCACTGCACTTCAAGATACAAGCATCTTCTTTACCAGTAAGTTTAGCACTGGTGAAATCGTTGACACAGTCGGTGAAACAACGTTCCACGAGATTGGAGTACAAACGCATGAAATCTTTCATTTGTTTCTGTTCAACGATTTGTTGGAATTGTTGCTGTTCTTTCTGGTTGAGTTGATCCATCTTTCTTCTGTTCTTCTTCTTCTGCTGATTGTTCTGCTAGTTGCTCGTTGTTGCTCAATTTTGAAATTTTTTTCATTTTTTTCAACGATAATTTTTTTTTTTTGGTTACTTTCCAATATCAAAAAACTTCAAAATAGTAAGAAAGAAGAAGAAACAGAAAGCAATGGTCACAACTTTGACTTACACACAAAGAGCAGCAGCTCACCCATCCCCACTGGCAAAACGCCTGTTCCAAGTGATGGAACAGAAAAAATCAAATTTATGTGCTTCAATCGACGTTCGTACCACCCAAGAATTCTTGAAATTAGTCGATACATTAGGTCCATTCATTTGTCTCGTTAAAACTCACATCGATATCATTGATGACTTCACTTACGAAGGTACAATCATCCCATTACAACAACTAGCCAAAAAACACAACTTCCTAATATTTGAAGATCGTAAATTTGCTGATATTGGTAATACCGTTAAGGCTCAATACGCTGGAGGTGCTTTTAAAATCGCTAAATGGTCGGATATAACTAATGCTCATGGTGTCACTGGTGCTGGTATTGTGCAAGGTTTGAAAGAAGCCGCAAGTGAAACCACGGATGAACCAAGAGGATTATTGATGCTTGCGGAATTAAGCTCTAAAGGTTCATTGGCATATGGTGAATACACTGCTAAGACTGTTGAGATTGCTAAATCTGATAAAGATTTTGTTATTGGATTCATTGCTCAGAGTGATATGGGTGGAAGAGATGAAGGTTTTGATTGGATTATTATGACTCCTGGTGTTGGATTAGATGATAAAGGTGATGGATTGGGTCAACAATATAGATCTGTTGATACTGTGGTTTCCACAGGTTCTGATATCATCATCGTTGGTAGAGGTTTGTTTGGGAAAGGTAGAGACCCTGTGGTTGAAGGTGCACGTTATCAAAAGGCTGGTTGGGATGCTTATTTGAAAAGAATTGGTCAATCTTCTTGATTCAAAGCTACAATCAATATCTGTATAAATTACACATTATTTAATTAGTAAATTTTCATAACAACAAAAGCATCATTTCTTAACTTTTTTATTTGTGGGTATTTTGGTGGTTGATTCAATTTCAGTTTTTCTTTTATTTGTATTAGTTTTAGAGTTAATTGAAAATTTTGGTGGAGATTTCAATAAGTTGTCATCAATATTACTATTGACTCTAATTGATCTTCTTAAAACAGATTGGCTTTGCCTTATTGGAGTTTTCCCAGTTGGTAATAATGATTTTTTGATTTCAACTTGTTCCGCTTCAAAATCATTTAATAATTTATCAACTTCTTTAACTTCGATTTTACTTGTTGAATCATTTTTGATGATTTTACCAGTTAATGTTTCTCCAACATTAGCAATGGAGTTTTTAGAATTATTCAATGTTTTAATCAATTCATGATTATTATTTATTGAAATATTGAACTTATTTTCAATCTCATTTAAATTTTTAACAACTTGTGAATTATTTTTAAAATCAATGGCAATTTGTCCAATTTTATTTAATTCGTTATCAATTATTGTTTTAGAAATGTTGGTGAAACTACTTGTTTCTTGTAATTTTTCTAAAATTGTTGATACTTGTTCTTCATGTTTAACAACAATTTTCTTACTTTCAATATCACAGTTATTTATTATTTCATTTGTCTTAACGTTCCAAGGTTCAGCATATTCTTTAATCTTGCTATTTTCAATATCAATGATACCACTTACTGTTTTATTTAAATTTTCTGTAATGTTTGTTTTATTAGTTTCATTGAAATTTTTAATCAATGTGAAAATCCCATTTAATAAATCATTTGAATTATTTTCAATCTGTTCTTTAACTTTATCAACTTGACTTGACAAAAATTCATCATGATTTTTAAACAATTGATCATTTAATTGTGTTTGTAATAATTGATTCTGTTGCTGTAATTCTTCCAATTGTGAATTAACTAAATCTCCAAATTTCGCAATCAAATTGTTTAATTCATTAAAGTTTTCATCAAATTTATTAAATAATGATGGGAATTTTTGTAATATTGATTCACCAACATTTTTACAAGCATCATATATTGATCTTTGTAAACTCAGTATCATTCCATTAACATCTTTTTCAATATTCGATACATTATTTAGAATGCTCTCTTGATTAAAATGAGTCTTAACTGATTCGGTTATTGACTCTGTTGTTGAAACAATTATTGAATCAACAATTTCTTTTACTATCTGTTTGGTGGAATCTTCGAAATTTTTGAAAACTGTTAGATTTGAATTAACACAATTTATGATTTCTTTAAATTTACCAGATGATGTTAATAAATTTTCCTCATTTTGTTTTTGTTTATCAATTTTATTATGTAAACTTTCTACCGTGGTAGTTAATGTGTTTATCATTGTTAAATTTTCCACGTTTTTCAATTCAGAATCATGAATTTGCTTTTTCAATAATTCATTTTGTTTTTTCAATGATTCATAATTTCTTTTAACTTCCGAGATTTCAGTCTTGTATTCTTGAATATCATTCATAAATTCATCATAATTATCTTTATTCATGAAAATCCCATCTTTTAATTTTGTTGAGTTGAAATCTTTTTGTAGTTTTGATAATTCAACACTTAATTCATTGATTAAGAAGTCTTTCGTTAGACTTGATCCCAGTTGAGGTTTATTTTGAATAGATTTTGCCTTATTTGAATATTCTAAAGTACTAACTGTCTCATCATAATTGATTTTTGCTGGTGAAATTGTAGAAATCATACAAGTCTTGGTACGACCACCTAAAGAGTCTTGTAATAATCTAGTTAATTTAGATTCTCTATATGGGATATGTTGACTTTGATTTTCAACTAATGAACTTATCACCCTTCCTAATGTCAACAAACTTTGATTGATAGATCCTGCTTCTTTAGCTCTTTGATTCAATGCACCAGATCTACTGATATTTTCAGATCCTGCAAGATCCACAAGATTCATCTTGGAGACTTTAAATAATTCACCAGAGTCTTTATTTTGTTTAAATAAATTAATTGTGAAGATTGCATGTGACCTACTAGAAACATCATTCATTTTGGTAAAGGCAACTTGTCTTAAATTTAAACCTTTCTGTAAAATTTTCAAACCATGGTTTGAGCTAGTTAATATTTCTTCGTGTAAATTTTGAATATGAATTGTTGAGGTATTTGTTCTCTTATTAGTAATATCCTTTTGATCAAACATTCTCAATTTCTTATTTTGATCTATACTCAACAAATCTTTCAATTCTTCATTATAAATCTCAATAAATGAACATTTCACGATGTAATCTTGATTCTGTGTTTGTTTACAATCTTCCAATATATTGAATAATTTAACCAACACTCTAGGTATGATACCAGAATGATCATTTATTCCGTTTGAATCGACATCACCAGACATGGTATACGTCTTACCCGTGGAAGTCATCCCATAAACAAGTAATGTACAATTATAACCTTTTAAAAATTCATCAAACATTGGTTCAGCGACTTTCTTGAAAATAGTTTCTTGATCACACATTGCACCAAACACTTTATCAAATTTATAAGTTTTAGAATTTAATTGTGCTGATACACCTGTTTCATTTGATGGGTTCAACATTATTTCATCACCTTCTTCATCATTCAAATGTACCACAACAGGACTTTTTGATGCAGTTTCTTTGGCGTTTCTTGCTCTGCACCGCACCACCACCTGGATGTTCTCGTTGTCGTCTGCCATTTTCTGTTTGCTCTTGTGTCTTGTTTGATGGGCAATTGAAATCGTCCAGCTGCGTTGTTTTGTTACACGTTGAAAACAGTAATTAAGTCTATTTGTTTTCTAGTTTGAGTTGTAAACAAACAAAAATTTGGTGGGAAATTTTTTTGTTGTCGTGGCAATTCCGGTTGGGGACACAGTGGTATAAACTTTCAAATCTACAATTAAAATTTAAATACATTAATACAATGCAAAGAAGAAGCTGTTAATTAGGTCTATTCACAAAGAGACAACGTTATAATTGCCAATTTTTGAGATCTGGTTTTGTAAAGTACGTCTATCCCATCCAAACTGTGTGGATAAAGCATCAAAACTCTGCACATTTTGAAGACTTTTAATTAATGCAATCATATTAGCTTCATCATCTTCTTCTTGTGTGTTTGGAGGTGACGTTTCGTTGATAGTGAGTTTACTGAAAATCACACGTTCAGAGCCATTTTCTTGTTCATTATCTTTTTCTTGTTCATTATCTTTTTCTTCTTCATCATCACTCAGATCTGAATCTGAATCTGAATCTTCTAATCTATCTTTTCTTTTGAACTTACTCAACAAAGTTTTCTGAAGAATTGACGAGTCTAAGATAGGATACGACTCAACACGATAGATTAAACCTCTTAGTACACCAAACGATATGAATCTTCTTATATCTATATGTTTCAATGATTCCATATGTTCTTTATACCAATTTTTAACACTTTGACCTTGATGTAAAGATCTATAAAGGAAAAACAATTTAGCCTTTGACGGCAACACCACAATTTCCTTTGAATTTTTAATTCCATTACTCGTATTACTTCCATTGCCATTACCGCCACCGTTGTTTAATGACGTTGAACTATCTTTCAAGTTATTTGAAGGAGTTGATTTCCTTGGTGAAGTTTTTGAAGTTGATTCAAAAGGTTTATTTTGGAAAATTGAAGGTGCCACCACATAAGATTGACATTCTTCGGCCATATTATCATCTCTTAGAAAAAGGTCAATATCAGAGGTTGGTGCATAAATATTTGAAAATTGGAAAATATCAATGATGATGATACAACCATAATACATTAAATGTTGGATACATTGTTGAATTATTGAATAATCAGCATCTGCTAAAATGGCAATCTTGTTAATTGAATTGATACCATTAATAAAAGGTATGATTTTCCTCATTGTTATATCCCAGTTGAGATCGACTAAACTTTGTAAATGAACTGTTGAGATGGGGACATCTTCTGGATTTAATTTTGGAGGTGATGGTAAAATTGGGAATAATTTAATATCAACTGAATTTCCTGAATCCACTGCAATTAAACATTCTGAGTAATTATTTAAATCTTGATAGATCTGTTGGATTAAACTTTCAATAGAGTCAAGTTTTAAAGTGTAGCCTCTTCTTTCTGACATTCCAATTGGTGTAGATAGATCGTTACCTTTTTGTAAATTTTCAATGATTTTTTGATAGATGGAATTTTTCCCACTTGATGAAGTGTTTTGTAATAATCCTGAGTCCTGCTCATTGATGATTCCACCACCACTATCATTATTGTTGTTGTTATTGGAAGATGATTGATCTTCTTTGAAATAGATGATGTCTTTCTCCTTTTTAGACAATAATTGATATTGTTCTTCTAAGTTTTTCATTAATAGACCCAAGCGTCGTATAGGAGATTCATAAGGAGTTGTATCACTGTTATAAGGGAACACAAAACAGAAATTGAAACTGAATGAGTTTCTAGCGTAATAAGGAGCATTGATGTTAACAGGGAACCCAATGATGGTGTAATTTCCAACTTTCAAAGTTATTAAACGTCCATATAGCTCAGTTTTAGGGATGATGTAGTTTTTAATGATATCGAAATCAAATAGTGGTTCAGGGAGTGTGTCTGAAGATTGTGTCTTTGGAGTCACGATGGAACCTGGTGGAACTTGTTGAGAGACTTTTGTTCCTTCCACTGGATGGAACACTGTGTAAAAGATTGCTTCAATGGGCACGAATCCTAAGAGGGGGAAAAAAAGGTTATTCTTGTGTTGGATTATTTTTGTAGAGAAGTGTAGAGCATCGTACCATCAAAGTCAGCCATGGTGGGTTCGACTGGTTGTAATTCTTGTTTTGATAAATAAATTTTGATACTCAATTTTTTTCTTTCATGTATGTAAATAAATCATAAACACTACAATTAGAGAGATGATGAACAAGAAGAGTACCGGAAACCGCAGCATGAAGCAGCTGAACAACTTTTGCACCACAGGCACCGGATCTTCTCTTCTCTTGAATTGCATAGCTGAAACGACACATCTCGCGAGGTGTTCATCTTCTGCTCTTCCTACTCCACTCTTTCCCTTCTTCTTCTGTCTACATACAAATTAACTGTAAAACAAAATAACTTTCAACTAACAAACCACCCAAACAATAACGATATTAATCACTCAATCTCTCTCTCTACACAACCATCTCTCCTACTCTCTTATAAACCATCTAGTTCTTCCAATCCATCAATCACCCACTACTTAACTACTAACTAACTAACTACTAATTAAAAACACCCATACACCACACTCATTAATTATGGTCACCCAGAAAATTCTAGAAATCACTGGCTCTCACTGAATATAAAAATGCGAAACTTTCCCACAGCTGAACTTCCTTCACAACTAACATCATCATCAATAATTCAATTTGATTCATTTCACTTCCATCTGAACAATCTGAACTTAATTGACTTTCCAATAAAAAAATCACCCAAAAAATGTTGAGAGCTAATCGTCCACAAGTCCAAAAACAAGCTTTAAATTTAGTTAGAAACTACTCTCATAAAGAATTGAAATTCGGTGTTGAAGGTAGAGCTGCTTTATTGAAAGGTGTTGAGACTTTAGCGGATGCCGTTTCAGTCACACTAGGTCCAAAGGGTAGAAACGTCTTAATTGAACAATCTTTTGGTGCTCCAAAAATCACTAAAGATGGTGTCACAGTGGCAAGATCAATTGTCCTAAAGGATAAATTCGAAAATTTAGGTGCTAAATTATTACAAGAAGTTGCATCAAAAACTAATGAAAGTGCTGGTGATGGTACCACCTCTGCCACTGTTTTAGGTAGAGCCATTTTCTCAGAATCAGTTAAAAATGTTGCTGCTGGTTGTAATCCAATGGATTTAAGAAGAGGTTCCCAAGCTGCAGTGGAAGCTGTTGTTGAATTTTTACAAAAAAATAAAAAGGAAATCACCACTTCTGCTGAAATCGCTCAAGTTGCCACTATTTCCGCTAATGGGGATGCCCACATCGGTAAATTATTAGCCTCAGCTATGGAAAAAGTTGGTAAAGAAGGTGTAATCACCGTGAAAGAAGGTAAAACTTTAGAAGATGAATTAGAAGTCACTGAAGGTATGAAATTCGATAGAGGTTTCATCTCCCCATATTTCATCACAAACACTAAAACTGGTAAAGTTGAATTTGAAAGACCATTCTTATTAATCTCTGAAAAGAAAATCTCCTCGATTCAAGATATTTTACCATCCTTGGAAATCGCTTCTCAACAAAGAAGACCATTGTTAATCATTGCCGAAGATATTGATGGTGAAGCTTTAGCCGCTTGTATCTTAAATAAATTAAGAGGTCAAGTTCAAGTTGCCGCAGTTAAAGCTCCAGGTTTTGGTGATAACAGAAAAAACACTTTAGGTGATATTGCCATCTTATCTGGTGGTACTGTTTTTACTGAAGAATTAGACATCAAACCAGAAAATGCTACTGTTGATCTATTAGGTACTGCTGGTTCAATCACAATCACTAAAGAAGATACAGTTATCTTGAACGGTGAAGGTTCAAAAGAACGTATCTTGGAAAGAATTGAACAAATCAAAGCTTCAGTTGCCGATGAATTAACTTCTTCTTATGAAAGGGAAAAATTACAAGAAAGATTAGCTAAATTATCTGGTGGTGTTGCCGTTATTAGAGTTGGTGGTTCTTCTGAAGTTGAAGTTGGTGAAAAGAAAGATCGTTATGATGATGCTTTGAATGCTACTAGAGCCGCTGTTCAAGAAGGTATTTTACCAGGTGGTGGTACCGCTTTAATTAAAGCTTCAAGAATCTTAAAAGATTTGAAAACTGAAAATTTCGATCAAAAATTAGGTGTTGATATCATTAGAAAAGCTATCACTAGACCAGCAAGAAAAATTGTTGAAAATGCAGGTGAAGAAGGTTCAGTTATCGTTGGTAAAATTAGTGATGAATTTGGTGAAGATTTCAACAAAGGTTATGATTCAGCTAAAGGTGAATTCACTGATATGATTAAAGCTGGTATCATTGATCCATTCAAAGTTGTTCGTAATGGTTTAGTTGATGCTTCTGGTGTTGCCTCCTTATTAGCAACAACTGAAGTTGCCATTGTTGATGTTCCAGATCCAAAACCAGAAGGCGGTGCTCCAGCTGGTATGGGTGGTATGGGATTTTAAATGATTTGATTTAATTAATTAACCTTTATTTCATTTAATGATCCTTATATAGTCATGATTTCAATCCGTGTAAATATTTTATAAATTAATTAAGAAGACAATTCGTCATTTATATTTACGTTTTAATGTAGATTTTTTATTAATTATAATAGGTTTGAGATGATTGTTTAACTTAAATTGGTATTAAAGTTCTCAATATTGAGGAATTAATATAAACTTAAAAAAAAAAATAGGATATTGATCATTTCTCTTTTCTTCTAAACCAACCATAGACTAAACTAACAATGTCATTCAGCAATTCCACTTCATTCACAAAGAACAAAACTTCACACAACAAATCCAAATATAATAAAAAAATTCAACCTGCTTTCCAAAGTCAATCACTTAAAAAAGCTGAACGGAAAAAATTAACTCAAAAACTAGAATCTAATAAATTAACTGAAGAGCAATTAGAAGCTGAAGCTATAGCTGCCGGATTCAGACCTGTTTATAAGACAGGTTATGCTATATTTTTCGATGAATTGTTTGCTACTATTAAGAAAATCACTCCAAGAGACATGCTTATAATTTGGTTTCATTATGGTGTTGCTTATATTATTGGAAGAATTGGTGGTAATTACATTCAATTCGTGTGAGCCAGCATCTTCAGCATGTCTACTTATTTATAGACAGTCCAGCTCATCAACTTCAATTGTTCAATATCAAAATGCCCCGGAACTCACACATTTTGAAGAATTTTACCACCGGAACTGCCAACCAAAAGTTACCCGGTAGCCACGCCATTCTTCAACAAATTCGAAGATTAGAAAATTCAGTCTAAGTTTTTGGGCTACCTAATTCGGAAGTTTCCTTATTGGGCTTTGTTTTTAAAAATTTCTGTTTGTTTATTTACTTTTTACTGGTTTAAGAAAATCAATGCACTATATTCGAAGTGGTATATAAATCAACAAACCCCCAATTTACTTTTCTCCTTTTTTTTCGTTGACAACAACTCATTCATCTTTTTTAATTACCAAGGCAGTGTAAGTTCCATTTGTTCACACCATGAATCTAACATTAACACCTTAAGTGCTCCAGAGTGTTGTTTATCCCATGTTTTTGGTTGTTCCTTTATTCGATTGGTTGAAAGTTTCTTCCAATATAACAGTGACGCTGATAAGCTTTTGTTAGCTTGAATTATTGGGAACGTGTTTTGAAGGTCACTGAGCTCTTTATCACTTAGTTCGGTTGAGAGGATTTCTATCACAGATAGTAAAACCGGTTTCAAATTGCCAATGATTTTAACCAGCTCCAAGTCTAGATATATTTGTTTTATGAATTCATCAACTTCTTTTTCATGGGCTGTATCTTCTAGAGAGTCTGATATTTCAGAGTCAATATCATCAAGCTCATCAAATTCATCATCGTCATTCAAGCTAGTGGTTTCTTCATCTTCAAGCTCTGATACTGCTAATGCTAATGTTCTATTGTCATTCATTTGTGTATGATTTGACAGAAATGGATGCTGGAAGAATGGAAAAATTGGTGAACGTTTAACGTTGATTATGAACTCTTTAAATTGCTCGCTTTTGACTGGAAGCTGCATTACCAAATGTTTGCACAATAGAAATCTGTTTGAAATTGAATTTGGACAATTACAAGACCACTTTTGGATATTTGTGTTATATTTTTTCATTTCATTTTCTAGCTCATGCTTATTTGGATTTTTTGAGCTCATTAATTTGGTCAACCTCAAAATTTCCTTGTTCAGGTCCAACCTCCAACTAGATCCAAAAGCTCGCAGTTGATTCATATTATGGATTTTGCAATCTTCATATTTTGGTAGTAAAAACTTTTTTTATGAGATTAAAAAACGGAACCACTATTTTCAGCAAACGAAGTGTTTGGCGATCTACTCGTGGTTTAAACAAGTCTTTCAAATGGACCCTTTTCAATGATGACCAGAAACCTTCACAAGTCATAGTTGTTTTCAAATGATTATAATGACCAGAGTATTCAGCTGATGACCATAACTTGAATGTTTGTGGATTTAACCAACTGGCCCAAAGATAGCTCCACAAGCTCTCCATTTTCCTACTTTTGCAAAAGTCTAGCCAATATAAAACTACCATTTCATAACATTGTTCTGGTGATTTTTGGTAAAATGGAGAACCAGTGTGGTCTGGATGCTGATTATACCAGTATTGCATTTTAAGAGCTACCTCTTTTGATAATTGAACACCCCCGCAGTGCGTCTGTGTGACGAATTCACTAGAAAATAAATCTTGCAAAAAAGAGGGCAATTCATTAGCTTTATGAGAATGAACATATGCATGATTATTTTTACATCGGTTCTGTGAGATGTGTTGAGCAATCGCTCTCTTTAGGTGCCATTTACATAAAGCAATTCTTGAATCTGGAAAAACTGCTTTGAAAGCAGTCAACTGACCAAAATCCTTATCTGAAAGAATAAATAGTTTAGATGTATAATGTTGTTGAAACTGATCTTGTTGAAATTTCAAAATCTCGTTGAAACCTGGATTCATTAGAGAGCTTTCTAAATATGGGGTTGAGTTTATGGTAGTTTTGGAAAGTTTTTGACGAATTTGGAGAATGCATGTTTCTTGGTCTAACAATTTATATTTTTTAAGATACTGATTTTTCATTGTTTCCAACAGTTGGTCATAAACTTTTGCATTTATTTCAATAGTTGAACTTTTTGACCAATATAACACCACTGGGATCGAAGTGCCATCAACAATTGATACGATGGCAAATAACTGAAAACCATGATTGGCTAGACCATATGTTGAGTCTGTTGAAAATTCAACATGTTGGGGATCACCCAAAAGTTCTAAGTTATCTTTAATAATGAAACCTGCAGCTTTGTTGGACAATGACCCAAACTCTAATGGAATTACTTCATCTAAATGTTTATTCAGTAATATTTTAGTACTTTTCAGCTGATTTGAATCAAAATGCCAAAAGTTCATTGAGTATTGTTTGATATATTTTTTCAATGCAGTATTATTAGGAATTTGCATGTTAGATGCTTGGAGTAAAGTTTTTAGCTGGTTAAATGTTATGGTGGGATTTTTGAAAACTTCATTTTTAATGAATATTTTGGTCTGGTTTAGGACAGAGTTGCTGTTGAGTTCTGACTTATCATTAAGCTTGTTGTTAAATTGGTGTTCTGAGTGGTTAATCAATGGGTCGTGCGTTTTGTGCGAGAAGTTGATGGTAACTGTCTTGTTCAAAAGATTTAATGCAATTCCAAGATATGAGTTACAATTGAAACATTTGATTTTACCATTAGAGACTTTTAGTGAATTTTGCTGCTCATGATTTGATTTGTTTTTATTTATGTACTCTTGGTAACATCTTAATTGCCAGTATAATGTATACTTTTTTCGTTGTTTATAGTTTTTGAAATCTGTAGATTTTATAGACCAGCGAAAACCAGTTACAGCCTCTATTTCATCAATAACATTCACTTTAATGATATCTTTTATTTTTTCAATAGACAATGAGTATGATTCAAGTAGCTGTTCTAAGCAATTTCTTTCAATAATTGTAGTATCAGAAACATTAACTTTCGTGTCCGTGACTTGCTCAGAAGTGCTTCTTTTCTCAACCATGTTTGAAGAAGGTGAGTTTTCAGTTTTTTTGTTCAGATTTGATGGTAATCTTGACCTTCCATTATTTGACTTTTCCATACATAAAGTTCTATTAGATTTGCAGACAAAAAAAGAAGAGTTTTGTAAATCTTCCTCTTTCACTTTAACATTAATGTTCCTTCCGTCCAATAATTTTAATTGCCCATAGACCTCACCCATATTGCTTCCAGCACCATCACTAATCTCCATTGGTTGAGATTTGAGTTCATCAGAAGGTGAATCACAAAACTCATAAATATCAAACGTTTTATCTTCTAATTGTTTTTCAATTTGATCAAAATCCGGCGCTAAATTATCCTCTTCATTAAAAGAGCTTTCGACTGGAACCTGAGAATTTTCCAAACTCACAGATCCAGTCTAGCATTCGTTTCAATGGCATATCCAGTTGATGATTTAGCTGAACAAGATAAGCAAGTTTTCTTGTAAATAAAACCAAATTTAGAATTCTTGAACTTCCCATAGCATGAGATGTCCTTTAAGACGTGACAATTGTTGCACCTTTGCTCCATGTCCTTTGTAATTGATCTTCAACTTTATTTTATTACTTACAAAGAAGAAATTCCTGACGCGAAAACAGAATTTATTATATTTTCGTTCCATTAATATTATTTGGAATTTACTACTGAGTTTCGACCATGCTATTCCGACCTGGTTAGGGCACAGCCCAAAAATTGAGCCTGTTTTATCGGGAGGTTAACAAATTCAGCTTTTCAATCAAAACATAAACAAAAAAAATAAACAAACAAATCTTTGCTTCTTTCTCATTCTCCTCAAGAAGTGCTGCACTACTCGTCAAAGTTTCAACTCAGCTCAGCTCAGCTCAACTTAAAATTCTATTAAACATGTCAGGAAAAGTCCATGGAGGTAAAGGTGGTAAAGGTAAATCCGGAGCCAAAGATGGTGGTTTAAGATCTCAATCTCATTCTGCAAGAGCTGGTCTACAATTCCCAGTTGGTAGAGTTAAAAGACTTTTGAAGAAAAATGCCCAAAGTAAAGTCAGAGTTGGTGCTAAATGTATGTTGGGAACAGTGCTTTTTGTGGCCCTATTCGACAATACTAACCTTTTTTTTTTTTCTTTTAGCTGCTATTTATTTAACTGCCGTTTTAGAATATTTAACTGCTGAAGTTTTGGAATTAGCTGGTAACGCGGCTAAAGATTTGAAATTGAAGAGAATCACACCAAGACATTTACAATTGGCTATTAGAGGTGATGAAGAATTGGATACTTTGATTAAAGCTACTATTGCTTATGGTGGTGTTTTGCCTCATATTAATAAAGCTTTATTATTAAAAGTTGAAAAGAAAAATGCTAAATAGATACAACAAAAAATGAGATCTCATCAAGATTTTGTGAGTTTTTTTTTGTGTGCTTAGAAATAAGGTTATGATGATATTGAACTCATGTTGCTTGGAAGGGTTGTCGTTGATGTCATGTTGTTAAAAACTCACTTGAGTTCAATACCCTCTATGTTTTTTTTTATGTATTATTAGCTGTTCATTAGTGTGTTCATTACCATTTTGTTTTTTCTCAAAGCTGTATTGTTCAGTTTTAATTATTATTATATTACTCTTGTGATTCTGTAGACATTTAATCAATAAGCTGCTGTTACATATGTACCTCCTTTCTTCATGTTTATTTTCTTCAAAGTAGCAGTGGGAATTTTGTAACCAGAGCAACAAGATCTGAGAAGTGGTAGGCGCAGCATTGAAGTACTACAATCAAGGTGAATTGTTTATCATCACGTTCATTATCATAAGCTCACATAAGAAGTTCTCTGAGTCTATTCACAAGTCTATGAATGTATACATGTATTTCTTTTTTCTAAATTGTGTGTTAATCAGAATATCAAAAGTTTCTTTATGAATATTTTATTTTTTTTCAACTTGCGATACCTTTGTATCTTGAGTTGCACTGGAAGTAGGTTTAGAATCACTTGGAATTGTTTCCACTTTACTCAGTATCTCCCTTTTTTGTGATTCATCGACAACAAAGACTTTCCCATTTTCATCCAGTTTCAAAACAACTGGATTCACATCTTTTGGTGCAACAAAATCATCCAATTTAACGTCAAATTTCTCAAGTTTGTTCTTCAAATATTCAATTTCATATTGAAGTGTTCTTATATCATCTGCAACAGTCTCTCTTCTTGCAAGTTCTTTTTGTCTTTGTCTGTAAGATTCAAAAATCACGACTCCTCCAGCAACAGCACTTAGAAAAAAAAAAAGGTTAGTACTATACTCTACTTGCAGATGTATCATGAGTTGAGAAACGTACAATATGAAACTCTCTGAAAGAAACGTTGCTCCGCTTTCAATAGCTTTATCATCGTTCAAAGGACGAACTTTGGCTCCTTTTTGACCCAACAGTTTCATTCTCAAATTCACATCTGTTTTATGTACCCGTTGAGCAACACTTATACAGAAATCTTTGAAGAAATCATGCTGTTTAGCTTGTACTTTTATGGCACTCTAATATTCTCGAGTTAGTTCTTGAAATCTTGAAATCTTTAATCATTCTCAACTTCATAAAAAAAAAAAAAAAAAATCCACTAAACTCACAGCTATTGGTCTTGAAACTTGTCTGATGAAAAGTGCAGCCAGTTTCAGTCCTATCCCACTCATCCTATCCCTCAGACTGTCTTCAACTAACAAACAAAGCTGGCAATTTCCTAACAAATTTTGAAATAATTTCAAAAATTATATCTAAACTTCCCAAATCAACATAAAATTTCACCCGGCCTGGACAAAGAACAAGTTTCAATTCAATTCTAATTGTAATTTGATTGTTTTACACAGAAACAAATTGCTTGAAATCAACTACAAATCGCCATATTTGAGAACAAGATAAACATGGCGGCACTGAACGTTTTGAGCTCGCAGAACGCCAAAATTGCCCTTTATTTCATAGTGAGTTTTCACGGCAAGTTCAATCGGTTCTTCTATAAAATACTAACAGTTTTCAATATTAGTTATCAAATGCTTTAGCGTTATACGTGCTGGTTCCAAATATTGAAAAAAGTTTTGATGTCTATGTCGTTGGTGTGTCAATGGGCGAAGGTGTCAGTATGGTGGTGATGAGTAACTGGCTGTTATCAATGTTTGTTGTGATTGGGAAAATACTGCAAGTTGTGCTGTTTGGTGAATTAAGATTGATTGAAATTGAACACATCTATGAGAATTCAAAATTCACCATCTTGAACAGCTTGATTGCTCTGTCCATGATCCATAGCGAGTATTTACTTGTGCCTGGTATCCTAACGATGTTTTTGGTGTTTATGAAGATTTTTCATTGGATATTAAGGGATAGATTTGAACATTTGATACAAAATGCTGATTCTCCAATGCAATTATTTAAGACCAGAAACATTCTTACTTTGTTCTTATTGCTGGTTGTTGATTTTAATTTGGTTGTTTCATGTATGGAATATTCACTGACAAATCATCCAGATGTTTATCTGCTGTTTGGAATTGAATTTGCAGTTTTATTCATTAATTTGTTGTTACAAACTGCTAAAATATCTTTACATGCTTGGGAACTTAATTATTTACAAAGACACCCAGACGAAGATACAATGGAAAGCAAATCTGTTTATTTGAAAGTTTGCACAATGATCCACTCATTTTTGGTTCTACTTATCTATGTGTTTTTGTTTTTCACATTGATGCAACCATATAGAATTCCAATTTATTTGTTGAAAGATCTGATATTCAATTTCATATCTTTTGGTAAACAAGCTCTGTCCTTTATTCAATATTTGAAATCAGCAAATAAACTAGTGACAATGTTGGATGATGCAACAGAAGAAGATTTGACTGATGATAATAATCTTTGTATCATTTGTCGTGATGATATGACAACCATTAATGTGTCAAGAAATAGTAGAAATTTCCCAAAAAAACTGAGTTGTGGTCATATTATTCATATGGGTTGTTTGAAAAGTTGGATGGAACGTTCTGCTGTTTGTCCAATGTGTCGTGCACCTGTATTTAGTGACCGTAATGGAAATAACAATAACAGAGCAGAAGGTCCACAAGGACGTGCACCACCTGGCCCTCCTGTGCCACCTGGCCAACAACAACACCAACAACACCAACAACCTTTTAACGGTGCAGTGCCAGACCCACAACCAATTGCTAATCCTGGAGATCCAATTGTTAATGTACCACCATTTGCACCTCAACAACAAAATCATAATCAAGCTAATAACACTAATAATCAACAACAACAACAAGAAGATACCCAATTCCAAGTACCACCTAACACCAATGTTTTAAGACTGAGACCAAATGCATTAATTCCACCAGATTGGTCAGTCTTGAAGTTAAGTAATCGTAGTAATAATGGTCATGAATATCATTTACATCTGAATGATACAATCACAGCACAACTGAAACAAACCACTAAATTTGTTCAACTGGAAAATTTACATGATGTTGTAATTAACAAACAACCTGCTGAACCTGAACGTAAACAAGATTTGAAAAGTCTTGATGAATAATGACTTAATGATTCCTTTTTTTTTATTGCATTTTAATAATATACTAGTTACTATCCAAATTTAATTGTAGTATTGTCTTATTTCTTATTTATATTATACAGTGTACACAGAAATCAATCAATCAATTAATCAATCATCATCATCAGTAACATTATCATAAAAAGCTGGTTGTTGGTCATTATCATCATCTGGATCACTATCCAAGTTTCTTTCTCTCTCTCCTCCATTCATCATCAAAAATTTCTCAAATTCATCGTCATTATTATCAACAGTCGGTTCAAGTGGTACATCATCCAAGTTAAACTCATTTGGATCATTCCCATCTTCATCGTTTGAAGATTCATCACCTGAATAATCATCATTTGATTCACCTTCATCATCATCATCATCATTTAATTTATACCTAATCTCACTAATCTGATACGTTATTAAACTAACAGGGTATAAACAATGTAAAGCAGTAGCCGTCTCTAAATATTTTTCGGAATCTTCTAACAATTTTTCCACTTCTAAAGAATCATAATCTGGATTTTTCTTTCGATCATGATACATTTGATCTCCTTTCAACATTGATGCAAGTCCCATTATATAAAATAATACACCATCTTTAACATAAGGGTATCTTGTTGTTAAATCTGCCGCTAAATTCAATAACTCATCGTATTCACGTTTTAATAACATGATCCAAACATCAGTCATTATGTCCTCGGTTGTTGAATGGAATTGTGGGATATTAAATAATTTTCCACCCAAACCATCTAGGTTTTTATGATGTGAAGTCTTTTTGAAATGAATTTGTAGATATTTCAAGAATTGTTGATGTTTTGTTGGTTTCCCATCATCATCTTTATCAATGAATTTCATGTATGATTGAATTTGATAGTTTGTAATTTTAGGGTATTTTTCTTTCAATTTTATTCTGTTTAAATTATCAAGGATTTCTAAACCTAATGGCCACACAGTTCTAATATCACAAAATTTTAATCTAATTAAAACGGTGAAAACTGTGTATGCTAATTTCCAATTTTTATTCAAGATGTTAATATGTAATATCTGAAACATGGTAAAACAATGTTTAAACCGCATCAAATCTGGTGTTGTATATGCACGAGCAATCTTGGATTTATTATAACCTCTAAAAATTGGTAAAATTTCATAACCTTGAGAAAACATTAACCTTTTTTGTCTAATATTTGAAAAAGGGTTATCATAATAACTGTTGTAAATATCAAGAGCGTTTGGTTTTATTGTTACGCTGGAAGAGTGACTAGGATCGACTTCCATTGGATCAAAGTTCAGGTCTAAGTTTGGTTCATTTTTAGTTAAAAAATGTTGGATTTGACCATCTTGTAATTCTACGTTTGGTGTTGCAAGGTTGATTGCATCATACAATCTTTCATCTTCTTCATCTTCTTCAAAATTGATTTGATCATCTTTTTGTTCATTCAATTCGTTATCTGTATCATTATCATCGGTTTCATAATCTTCAAAATCTTCCTGTTTTAGTTGCATTTCTTCACCTTCATCCTCACTAGTTGAGCTGTAGTCACTGTTGTTCATCGTGGTATTGACTTCTTCTCTTCTATCTTTAGCAAGGCGCCTTCTTAGATATTCTTTCTGTGTTGTATTATGCTTACTGAACGCGTAAACAGGTAAATGAGCATGTCTTGCTGGTGCAACTTCATGAGTCTTCTCTTGAACCCAAAGTTCATAACCTTTCTGTAAATTCATGTATCTTCTCTCCTTCAATTCTTTTGAATCACGGATCATCTCTTTCTGTTTCTTAGTCAATGGTAGTTCATGATGCCTATGATGACGCGTTTGCAAAAACTTTAATCGTCGACGCTGCTCGATTAAATCTCTTTCCAGATTGTAAGAGGTTGATAATCGCGCACCTTCTCTGTCTGACCGCGTCAAAGCCTCAAACATCGTGGGATTTCTGTCAATTTTTTTGATTCTTTAATACTCAATTTTTCAGAAATTTCAGAAATTTTTCAGTTTTTTCCAAAAAAAAATAAATTTTCTGTCATAAAAAATAAAAAAACTGAAATGAAAACAATGAAAATTTGATTTCCAAACCGGTTCGAATTTTGATGAATCTTGCAGATTTTGTTCAAGTGATGACGAGTAGCAAGCAGAACGATAAATGGAATAATCTGCCCAACTGGATCTTCATTCCGGTGAAATCCACTGTAGATTAGTAATCTTTTCAGCAAATTTGGTTACTCAAGTGTAGCTAGCAATGAGCATAAGCCATTTTTCTGTTTTTCTACTAGTACTCTCTTGAATATCCAAACAGATACGTACATTGCTACTAACCTTCAAACTTAATCTCACAAGTACATACCACATGCTTCTACTCCATACGCTCCAAACGAGCCAATTATCAGGAAAACGGCTCATAATACGAGCTGAATTTCAGCTTACTGTACCATACAGCAATATTATATAAAGCAGCAACTTTCGCCTCGTTGCATTCTAATTCCAATATCACCACTAGCTGTACTGCCTCCAACTGTCCAACATCACACAATTATAAGACTGATATAAAGAAGACGATGATCTCATCAGCTACTACAACAGCAGCAGCTCTAGCTGTGCTGCTTGCAAGTCCTCAGTTAGCAGCAGCATGGTCTCCTTCTGGAGGCTACGCCCCAGCAAACGTTTCCTGTCCTTCAGAATACATCACTTCAAAAGACTCGCTCGTCAGAGCAGCTAATGAGTTAGGACCAGAAGAATCAAAATGGTTGGAGAAAAGACACGAGCAAACAGATGAAGCTTTAACGAAATTCTTGCTACAGGCAAACTTGGAAGATCTCGACGTGGAAGAGTACCTCAAAGGTCTTAACAGCTCCATCAATATTGGTTTAGCGTTTTCTGGAGGTGGTTACCGTGCCATGTTATGTGGCGCAGGCCAGATTTCAGCTTTGGATAACAGAACAAGTGGCGCAGCAGAGCATGGTTTGGGTGGATTGTTGCAAGCAACGACGTACCTTGCAGGTCTATCTGGTGGTAACTGGCTAACGGGGACACTGGCATTGAATAACTGGACTTCTGTTCAAGAGATCATTTCTAATGATACAATTTGGGATCTGGATGATTCAATTTTTGCTTCTGGAGGTTGGAACATTTTCAAGACTTACTCCAGATGGGATGATATCAGTGATGCTATACACGATAAACAAGATGCTGGATTTAACACTTCAATTACTGATATTTGGGGTAGAGCTTTATCTTACCAATTTTTTGGAAATGATAATGATGGAAGTGCAGGTTTGACTTTCAGTACTTTAAGAGATACTGATGTTTTCAAGAACGCAGAAATGCCATTTGTCTTCTCTGTTGCCGATGGTCGTGCTCCTGGAACTCAAGTTATTTCTGCAAACTCAACTATTTTTGAATTCAATCCTTTTGAAATGGGGTCATGGGACACTTCATTATTTAGTTTCACTGACATCAAATATTTAGGTACTAATGTTTCAAATGGTAAACCTGTTGATGAAGGTCAATGTGTTGCTGGTTTCGATAATGCCGGTTTTGTTATGGGTACTTCTTCTTCATTATTCAACCAATTTATTTTACAATTAAACACAACAGGTTTGAGTGGTGTTGTCTACGATTTAGTTGAACATTTCTTACAGGATTTAAGTTCTGACTATGATGATATTGCGGTTTATGCTCCAAATCCATTCAAAGATGTCAGTTTTGTTGATCAAAAATCAATTGCAAACAGTGATTACTTGTACTTAGTTGATGGAGGTGAAGATTTACAAAACGTTCCATTAGCTCCATTGATTCAACCACAACGTGAAGTTGATGTTATTTTTGCTTTTGATAATAGTGCTGACACTGAGGATAATTTACCAAATGGTGCCTCATTAGTTGCTACTTATGAACGTCAATTTAAATCATTCTTCTCTAATGGTACTTCTTTCCCATACGTTCCTGGTCAAGACACGTTTATTCAACACAATTTAACTACAAGACCAACTTTCTTTGGTTGTGATGCTTCAAACTTAACTGATTTCCAAAATATCCCACCTTTAGTTGTTTATATCGCCAATACTCCATACTCTTATTGGTCAAACACTTCAACTTTCAAAATGGAATATGATAATGATGAGAAAAAATCAATGATTCAAAATGGTTTTGAAGTTGCCAGTCGTTTCAACTTAACTATAGACCCAGAATGGCCAAAATGTGTTGCTTGTGCCATCATTCGTCGTTCTCAAGAGCGTGATAACATCACTCAATCTGATGAATGTGAATCTTGTTTTGAAAGATACTGTTGGAACGGTGATTATGTTGATGCAGTCAATGTCAGTTATAGTAACAATTTTACTTCACCTCGTTCAAACGCAGGTGAACCAAATTCTTCTGGTGATGTTTCAAGTTCTGTTGCTTCTTCAGCTACCGCTCATTTTGCTTCAAGTGCTTCAGCTGCCAGTTCAACTGCAAGCTCAACTGCAAATGGTGAGAAAAAGAATGCTGCTGGTTCATTATATCATTTTGCAAACTCAAATGTCATGACTTATGTTTTAACTAGTTTGATTGTTGGTGGATTTACTTTATTCATTTAGTGTTGAACTTCACATTAATTCAAATAAAACAGAAAAAAATATATATATACTGTAACTTAAAACTTGGTTCAATAAACAATCAACTACTTTAAAATATTCTGTAGAAACCAAACATCTATTAAAACCCCGAAAAAAAAAACGTCTAAACAAAATATTAACTAAAAATCACCACCACTTATCAGGCCCAAAGGTTTCATTGGCAGCTAAATGATAATACGGTTTACCTTCATAATCAAGTGTATTCTTCCAGACTTCATTTCCCCACCAAGATAATTTACCTCCAGGATATTGAACTGCTAAAAATATAACAACTGTAGCCACTGCAACTCCTGTTTCAACACCTGCTCCCATGACAAAATTATATCTATTGTACCAATCTGCAGATCGTCTTTTAATACTGTACAAAACTGATGATAAGATGAAATAACATCCATAATTATATGGAGTTGATGGTGGGATATTTCCTGGTCCTGTGAAAAAAATTGGAATATTGATCTGACCAATCCATTTATAAATTCCTCCTTTGTGTTTTCTTTTATAAAAATAATAAGTTATAAATGGTGTAACAAATCCAATTAAAAAAAACCACATGATTGGATTATAACGTTTACCTGGTGAGAATAAATATTTTGGTAATGACCAAATTATTGCAGCATTGTAAACAGTTCGACCGCTTGCACAAATAAATCCACTGCTTTGATGTGGTGAACAAATATCTTCAATATTATGTCTCATCCATTCTTGAATCAAAACTGTAACTAAACCTGCAACCAATGTGCTCCAAATTTGTAAGAAAAAAATCAACCGTGGTGCAATTTTCAAGTATCTAGCCATTTTCAAATCTCTGCTCAACTCCAATCCTTGTCTCATGACAATGAAACCATAAACTTTGAACAACACATTGGCTAAAGGTCTAAATGGTAACATGTAACCGCAAATCAACTCTGTTATGATATTCAAACCAATATGTTGACTTGAAATACCTTCAATGATACCTTCTGGAATAAAAGTTACAGCACTGATCAATATTGCCACAACTAACCCCCATGCAGGTAACCCAGTTTCCCAATGACAAATTGTGACAAATGATAAAGCAAGCATGATTATAAATAAAACTCCATACCACCAATCCGGACATTCACGATACCTTGACATCAAACGTTTGTGAATATCTGAACCTCCATGATTTGAGTTTCTCAGTCTATGATAGATGTCTGAACCATGGTATAAAGCAGTATGTGTGAAAATACCAACAACTGCTGCAAAATTTAAGGCATATGATAATAAATAAGAAAATGGAACAAATAATGGTGAGTAATTTCTATATTTCTCATGGTCAATAACAAATCCTTCGCCTAAAATTTTATTAACATCATATTTTTTCTGCTTGAATCGAATGTTGATGTCGATATAATTGGTAAGTATTTTGCGTCCCAAACATTTTTGAAATACAAAATAGGTAACACCAAGATGAAAAAAATGAAAACTGATGCATAGGTATTGGCAACAACCCAATAAGGAGTTGTAAAAACCGAGCCTGCCATTGCTTGTGAAACTTGAGTATAATCAAAAGTTATTGGTAAGGCACCAATTCCTCCATTAACTCCAAATATGAAATTAACAACAAAGTCATTTCTTGTCTTTGAACCCCATAAAATAAAATTAAAATATGATAATCCAGTAAAAATAAAACTTGGAAACCAATGCCAAACAAACATTATTCCAAAAACTATCAAGAAAAATCCATATCTAGTTTTCCTCCAAGTATAACCTTCTTCCGAACCATGTAATGTTTCAAACAATGAAATACTAATAAGTGTCTGTGGCCATACCATAGCAGGCGGATCAACTAAAAATCTTCTAGTTAAACCTGCAAGACCATAACCCAAACATTGAGTGGTCCAAACTAATAAAAGTTGATACCCAATACCAAAATCTTGATTGAAAAAATTAGTTTGTGCAATCAAAATGTTCATTGCATATGCAGTTGAAGATGTTAGTGAGACACAAATTGTTAAAGCACCGTGTTCTTTCACCGTGTATGGGCCTGGATTTAAATTGAAAAATGGAAATCTTCTAAACCGTATATCTGGTAAAAACTTTGCTAATGCAAGACCAATAGGATAAGCAACAACTTGTGCCACAAGAAAATTTATAGTTAATGAAGGATATCTCAATGAAAAAAATTCATTGACGCCAGCAAACACAATAACAAATATTGTTGTTAATGTCCAAGTTCTCCAATGATTTAATATAATTGATGGATCATCTGTATTTGGAACAACAGCACGAACTTCTGGATACGGCGAATCGTTCATTATTGAAATATCACCTTCGACAAACGACTTGTCTTCTGGATAAATAATAATCACATTGCGGTTCTCGTCTGATAGAGAGGCTGATGATTTCTCGGTAAGAGATGTTACTGTATCATCAACAGTCTTGGGAGGCTTATTATAGTCCCATAATGTCATTTCGGTTGAGTTCTTAGCTGTGCCCTGATATGTTGTCGATAATTCTCCAAGCTTTTGATACCGATGATGATTGACAAACAGCTTCATTTTATATAATTAACTTCAAAACTGTGAAACCTCCTTAATTTATGTTTGGGACCTTACTCTCTGACCATCATCAGTCTAAATGTCTCTTTAACACAGTTAGTGTATACTGTATAGCAAGCTGTAAAATGAGTCATGACCAATGACCATACACCACAATTGCCACTGATAACGCTATCAAACCAAATAGCAAAATCTGATGTGATCGAAAACCGGTGCGAAATTCCTAAATTTTTCCACATTTCTTATCCGTATGGGAAAAAAATAACCATTTTTAGAAATTATTTTCAAGAAAGTACCACCATCCAACGACACTTCTGCAACTTGAGTTTTCGAGGGCACAGGACCCAGGTTATGGTGAGAACCATTGTAGAATAATGTTGCTTTTGAAATCACGTCAATTTAAATGATTATTAGCAAATTGTGATAAGCTTCAATACTGTGAGTTTGAAATTTGTTGTAACTTAATGGAAAAGAATTCTAAAAAATTGCATCATCGTCTTTATGATTCAACTGGAGCTGGTGTAACGCCTGGTGTCTCTACACTTGACACTATATTGTCTTCTTCACCAGTGGTCTGTAATGCAGGTGATTGATCTCTAGAGTCAAGATCAATTGAGTCAGCACGATTTTCCATATTGGAAGAATCATCTTTATTGGTAACAGAAGTAACTTTGATCTTGATATTTGGTTCTTTAGTAGCAGATTCTTCCTCTTCTTCTCCTTGCTTCTTAGTCAATATGTCAACGTTTCCGGCTGCCCAAGTAGTGAAGTTGGCACTGAACCCAGTAAAACTTTCAATAACAACTGGGGCTTTAATCCATCTGCGAACTTGTTTCCCAGATTTGTCAAGGATCCTTGTGTTGTTTGCATTTGTTGCACTTGGTGCAGGTGAGCCAGTGGTTGAATTGTTGACGGCGTTCGCAGTTAAAACTGTCTTTGAAAGTTGGGACATCGTGTTTGTAGAAATTTCTGGCTGTACTTTCGCAAAGGCAGAATCGTCGGCAGTGGACTCTATTTTCAATGGTGAGTCTGCTGGAGCTGGAGATGACATTGCAATAGTGCGTTTGTTGGTTTTCGTTGTGGTGCTTGCTTTGGCTTTTGACTTAACAGGTGTTGAAACCGCTGCTGCTGCTGCTGGTCTCGCTGGAAGCGTGTTTATTTCTGGGAAAGTCTTCAGTGATTCTTTGGAGATCTTGAGAGTGACTATTTTGGATTGTGCTGCCATGTTTGTGAGTTCTTCTGTGTGTTCAATCGACGCGTTTCTGTTGGATCGAAGTGCAACTTGTTGTTCATGAAATAAATTTTTTGCCACTCTTCAAAATTTAATTCAATTCTACAATACATACATATTTGCACTACATACAATGGAAAAGTGATGCTCTTTATTCATACATAGTTCATTGCTAGATTAATCAACCAATCAATTCTCGTCCACTAAAATCAAAGTGAACATCGTCCAAGAATCCACAGTCGCTGAAAATATCAAATAGTTTGGAGACTTTATTCACATCAATCTTGCACGCGTTTTGAGCATCTATCTTTTTGAAACTAAGGTTTTGGAACTGTCTTCTAGTCTTTTGGTATCCTCATATAGGTACGCATTCAAACCAAATGCATCAAGTATACACAGCTCAGCTTCAGTTATATTAGCTGATTTTTTGAAATTCTCTATTCTTTTGAGATGGTTTGCTTTAGATTTGGTTATGCCGTTCTTCTTCAAAGCTTTGTAGAGAACAAAACTATTCATTTTGGTAAATATTGGTGGGGTGAAATCTGGTATACTAGAAATATCACTGGTATGAATATATTCAACATTGGCCTTTGCCAAAAATTCCGTCCTAGTTTAATAAAAAATGGTTGGAGTGTGTTCTTCTTGTTTGTCTTTCTTGCTTTTACTGCTTTCAGTACTTGATGACATCCATGTCAATGGACTTTCATCTGAATCACTAGCTGTGGGAACGCCTTCGTTTGTTTTATTTTTGAATCTGGCTCGAGTCTCATAAACATGTTTGACCTCAGGTTGAACTGATTGAGATGAAGGTGCAGATTTCAAGTTGTTATCAATTGAGAATGGGGTGTGATTATCCAGAGATGAACTGGGTGAATAAGGTGAATAAGCATCTCGGAATTTTTGTGGTGATGAAATTTTTTTTGATTCATTAACTCGTTTACTGTTTTCTTTTCTGTCATTAGCATGTTTGTTTCTTTGTGGTTGAAATCTAGTTTTTTTTTGCTCAGTCACTTTGCACCTTGTCTTATTATTTGATGCAACACTCTCAGGGTTCAAGTTTTTCAAACCATATTTGAAAAGAAAGTTATGGTGCTGTTTCATAGATGGTAGTTGATAAGGAGTTCTAGTAACTTTCATTTGTGCAAGATGATCAGATGGGATTTTTGGACTTTCACTAATAACTTTACCAGTTGGATCCACCCATGTTATAGAATGATGACATGGAATATCACCAAATCCATCATTTAATTTAGCCACTTCTAAAGCTTTTTGATAGTAGAAATTTTGAAGTTCGACAGATGAGGATTGATGATAAGATGTGTCTCTTGATAAACTCGACTGTTCTTTTACCCATGTTCCTGTGGTATTGTTCATCTCAATGTCTGAATCTGACATGATTTTTTTTTTGTGGGTGTGTAAGATGACCTGTGCAAACACTTGACTGAAATCAATACCAGAAACGAATGATAACTGTAGGTTTGAACTCTTCAACTTTGTTGCTGATCTGACTTGTAGATCAATAAATAATGTGCTTTTTTTATCAACATATTTTCCATAACTAGTGCTATGTTTTTTTTACTTTTTGTGTCAGATTTTTTCCCAAAATTTCATCTACGAGATCTTCATATTAAAATTTAATACTAAAAATAAAGCTCTATTATCTATTAAATGTCATAATCAATTCTTTATATTCAAACTAGCTTATGATGTCTTTTAACTCGTATTAATCATCCTATACTCTCGTTCAAATACCAAAATCACCTTGATTCAAAGTAGCTCTCATATTTTTCTTATCAACATTTCTAGTATGATGTAATTTATTCACTGGTCCAGCATTTGGCATCGAATTAATAGTGTAATCACTCTTAGACGCTGGAGCTTGTGCCATTGGTGGTGGTCCATATCCTTGAGGTGGCATTGGTGCCCATGGTTGACCTCTACCTTGTGGAGGTGGTGGGTATCCCGCTGGTAAATATCCTTGAGGTGGATAATGTGGATATCCTGCTGGTGGGTAGTACTGAGAGTAAGGTGGATACCCTTGTGGTGGATAACCTTGTTGAGGTGAAAACGGTCTTTGCGGTGGATAATTCTGAGGTGGGTAGCCTTGAGGTGGATAACCTTGCGGTGGATACCCTTGTGGTGGGTATTGTTGATATGGAGGTCTGTTAGCTTTCGATTGAGGCGAACGTGAAGATCTACCAAGGTTAGAACTGTTATCACTAACTTCAGATCCTGCTCCATTTATACCACCACTGGATTCGGATTTCACAATTGAACTACTGGATGAATTTGGTCCTAGTGATGAATTACTTCTGTTATCAAAATCATATACCCTTTGAGGAGGCACAAGATTTGAGCGATGTTTTCTTTCTCTCTCAACAAAATCTTCCTTTTGAGGTGGACCTTGTGCAATATATTGAGATTGAGGTCTGAGATTTTGTGGTGGTGGGTTGGAAGAACGTGATCTTGGTTGGTTTTGTTGATTTTGTGATGGAGGTGGACCTGGAATAAATTGAGATTGAGGTCTAGGTTTTTGAGATGGAGCTGGAACTGTTTGCAAAGGTTCAACAACTGGAGCTGGTGGTAGTTCTTTGCCAGAATTAGCAAATGGTACACTATCTGGGTTTAGATCTGGAACTGGCTCAATTTTGGAAAATCTTTTTGGAGATGGAGATGCTGAATTTGAGGGCATCGGAATCACACCGCTAATCACAGGATCTGGAATATAGTTAACATCATTTTCATTTAACTCTTCAACTGGTTCACGACCTCTAGGCTGTTCATGAACATCAGAAGGAAATTTGTCTTCAACTGGAGTTGGTGCACTATAAGCGTCTAAAATATTATCATAAATCTTTTGAGGACTAATAGACTGCTCAGAATATCTTTTGTTTTGTACCGGTGTATTTGAATCGCCATTTTCAACAGTATAACTGTATCTTTTCTGTTCTTCTACTGGTCTTGGTGCCATTGGTGATTGAGATCTTGGACTCTGATATTCAGGACGGTAAGGTGAATGTTCTCGAGTTGGTGTTGGTTGATGATAAGAGTTTGGACGAGCAGATTGATGATGAGGACTTTGATTTCTGGTTGGTGATTGATATCCATTTGATGGTTGATAATCATTACCTGCTCTATTCGGGCTGTTTTGTCTTGGATAAGCTTGAGGTGATTGTTGATATTGAAGATTTTGTTGAGAGTGTTGTTGAGGGTATTGTTGAGAGAGTTGTTGTTTAGATGCATAAGATTCTTGAGGTTGTGGCAGTGGTTGGTTTCTAGGTGGACCTGCCTCTGTATGAACTGGTAATTTATTATTTCTGAAATTAGCATTCTGTGAATAATCATTATTTGATTTTAAGGACATCACTGGGGCTTGAACAATTTGAGGAGTTGGTAGCGCTGTTTCTGA
Organism: Starmera caribaea; assembly: GCA_030565045.1. NCBI lineage: Eukaryota > Fungi > Ascomycota > Saccharomycetes > Phaffomycetales > Phaffomycetaceae > Starmera > Starmera caribaea. The sequence goes on from JAJMAV010000007.1 coordinate 127,576, forward strand.
ATTATAACCAGTATGTTCAGATGGATAATAAGACGAAGTTGTACTGTATTGTGGAATATGAGTTGGTCTCATGTTAGATTTAACTGTTGGCTCTGAAACTGGTGTAGTAACAGCAGATGATTTTGTCAGTCCTGAAACTTCAGATGGATAATAGGATGATGAGCTGCTATATTGAGGAGTATGTTTTGATTCAACTTCATCATCAAAGATTGGAGGTGGTTTCTTTCTTGGTTTAGAATTCGATGAAGAAACTGAATTAGAAATTGAATTATCTCTAACATGTTCTGTTATTGTATCTGTAGAATAATTCAAGTCTTTGACAATTGGTAATGGTTTACCTTTATCTATTGGTTCTTCATTTTCAACTGTTGTAGATATCACTGATTCAGCATATGGGTTCTTCATTTCATACTGTGATCTAACAGGATGTTCAGCAGGTTCAGGAGATTGATTTCCCCCAATTTTAGCTTCCACTTGGTTCACTCGCAATGATAATCTATCAACAAATTTAGTTAAATCATCTTCAGTCATATTTTTATCAATATCTGGAATTAATTGAGCTATTCTTCTTAATTCTTCGTCATTTCCTAAATCAACTGAGTCTGGTCTTAAATCATAGTTATAGCCTTGATGTGAAATTTTAACTTTAGAGACTGATTCCAGTTGTGAATTGCTTTGAATCTCTTCATAATCAGACTTGATTTGAGAGTTCAAATAAGGATCACCAGAAGTATAACTTTCTTCTGCATAATCCAATCCAAAACTATCTAATGGAATGCTTAGTCTGTACTGATTTGTTTCAATTTCAGGTAATGGCTCAACTTCTTCGACCTTGTCATAAGATATCACTCTTTCTTGATCAACAAGTGGTAAATTCTTTACATTGTTGTTAAATTGTTTTTGTTTCTTTAGCTGTTTCATCATTTTGGCAGAAACAACTGGCAATCCTTGAGTTTGAGCTTGAGTTTGAGTTTGTGGAATAGGATGAGAAAATTGAGTATGATGATAGTTGGCATTAACTGATGGATCAGCAACAAATGGAACTGATTTTTTTGACGATTCAGTTTTTGGTTTAGTTTGGGGTTTAGGTTTAGATTCTGGTTCATCTTTCGTCAAGTCAATTGTATCAAGCATTGATTTATAATGTGGTTGTGAAACATTTCTTTGTATTGTAGATTTTGGTGGAGAAGTAGATGAAAGTGATGATGATGATGATGACTCTTTTGCTGCTGTTGGTGGTACCGGTAGAGGATTACTTTTTCTTGGATTTTTTGCAACGGTAATTGGAGCTTTAGTAGCTTTTTTTTTTGACTTAATTTCTTCAACAATAATCCATTTTTTAAATCCATCAAATACAAATTCTGAAATTATTGATCTACCAAAAATTCTTTTTTTTAAAGCAGTTTCTTCAAAAGACATTGTAGCCATCCAAGCCCAAATAAAGTAATCATCAGCAGCAACACGTGAAACAATAACTTCATAATCATCTAAATTCAAGCCATTCTCAATTTCATTTGGTTTTTCAATATCTTCAATTGGAACACTTGCCCATCCATTATTCAAAGATGAGTCTTTGTCAGAGCACATAATGTTCAATATTCTCTTAGATTCTGAAGATAGTTTTGAGTCCATTTTAGACTCTTTACGACATAAAGATTTCAATAAAGCATAATCTTCTTTTGCCTCAAACAAATTTGGATTTGAGAAATCTAAGACTTTTGGTAATTTGTTCAATAATTCTTTTGGATCACTTGATAATTTTGATGATTTTAATGTAATTAATGGAATATCTATTAGTGTGGAGGATAAATAAGTGATGTCTGGAGGTGGATAAGAATTGCTTGCTAACAATGCTTGTAAAGTCCTTGGTAATTGTAGTTTTGTAGTTTGATCTTCAGGTAGCATGGATCTTAAAAATGATAAAAGCAGATGGAACATAGCGTCTGAAGCAGGTAGCCAATCATTTAGTCCGTCTTTAAATGAGTTCAACTTATTATTTTTGAAAGTTTTTGAGTTTTTAGGACCTGCAAAAGCCCAGATACCAGCCATCTTGGATGTTTTTCTTCCACTCAGTTGATTTTCTTTAGCATTAGCAGAAATTGAAACTAATAAATCCAAGAAATCATAAACAATAGATGCATGAGATGGAGAAGATAAACATTGGGGCATTAATTCCAAAAACGCTTTCTTCGGATAATTAGCCTCATGCTCCATTTTTTTAAAAGCTTCATAACAGTCCCATCCAATGATGCACTGAGTAGGTAGACGTGTCCATAGGTACTTTAAAGCTGTTACCAGAGTGTATTCATCGGTTTCTTTCACAAATTTGTCAATTAGGTTGCCAAATACCGGTTTGGAGCCACTTGGGATAACTTTTGATAAGAAATCTGTGAGTTTTGATTCATGGACGTGTTCACGGAATGCTAGCAGTAGTAATGGAGTTTTGGCACCTTTATCTTTCAATTCTTGTGTGATCGAATGGATCAGTTCTCGTACCTCGTTTCTACCAAACTCGTGTTCAAAAACACCATCAATGTTGCCTGACTCATCAGTATTTGCTGTGTCGTCTCTATAAGGTGTTGGCAGTGGTTTATCCACATACTTCTTGGGTATTTTGGTAGTTTTCGAAGACATTCCCATCTCTCACAATCTTGATGCGATAATTTTTTGATATTTAGTTGATTTGATGAGTTTCTGTGTGATTTGAAAACAGATTTCAAACTTATTTCAGTCTAGTATTCTTTGGAAACAGTTTCTGGTATCTCTTGAACGCAAAACAGGCAATCAAAGCACTTTTCCTTCTAGCTTTTTGTCTTGAAATCGGATCAAAAACATTAATGAATTTCAGAATCATTTTAGATTTTTTTAGAGGAAAAAATCAACATCGGTTGGCGCAGCACAAGATTTTTTGTATAAACAAAACAAAACAAAAAATTTAGTGAAGAAACTGAGAAGTTCAGAAGGAAAACAAAGCTGTTTTTGGTGGCAGCTGAGAGACTTGTTGGTGAACTAGAACTGCTGAAATGGATTCCAGTGAGTGAACTTTTCCCTTTTATTTGAATTGATTGGTATAGTATGCTAACAACGAGTTTTTTTTCTTTCAAAACAGCTGTTCTAGATCTAGATGAGTGCATTGAGAGGTTGTACAAACGTCAGCTGCTCCCTGAGGTGACGATACAGGCATTGTGCTTGAAACTGAAGGAGATCTTGGTGAAGGAGAGCAACGTGGTGTATATAAACAGCCCGGTGACGGTGGTGGGTGATATACATGGACAGTTTTATGATTTGATAGAGATATTCAAGATTGGAGGGTATTGTCCAGACACAAACTATTTGTTTTTAGGAGACTATGTGGACAGAGGTATGTTCAGTGTGGAGACAATTGCATTGCTTGTATGCTTGAAAATAAGGTACCCAACAAGGGTTTATTTGGTTAGAGGGAACCATGAATCGAGACAAATCACCCAGAATTACGGGTTTTATTCTGAATGTGTTAGAAAATATGGATCTCCACTTGTATGGAGTTACTTCACAGACATGTTTGACTACTTGACCCTAAGTGTTGTCATTGATAACTCCATTTTTTGTATTCACGGAGGACTGTCACCAAATGTTCATACAATTGATCAAATCAAATTGGTTGATAGATTCAAAGAAATACCACATGAAGGGGCCATGGCCGACTTGGTATGGTCTGACCCTGACGATGAAAATGACTTGTTTGCATTATCACCAAGAGGTGCTGGTTACACTTTTGGTGTTGAAGTTGTTAAAAAATTCTTGCATATGAATGAAATGGATAAGATTCTTAGAGCTCATCAACTTTGTAATGATGGGTATCAGATATATTTTAATGGTTTAGTGACCACGGTGTGGTCTGCTCCAAATTATTGTTACAGGTGTGGGAATAAAGCTTCGGTGATGGAGATCTCGGATCGAAATCAGTATCATTTCAATGTGTTTGAAGAGTCTCCAGTGAATAAAGATTACATTAATCCACCTGAACCATTGTTCCCTGAACTTGACTTTTCCACGCCTAAACAGGACTTGAATGCTGCACCTGTGGAATACTTCCTATAACGATGGGGGGGGAAAAAAAACTAATGAATTAAAATAACATTTCAATATTCCAGTTCATCATTACGTACATTAACTCATTACCATTCACGATAATATACACTTTGCATTTTGTTTTTTCACTTGAGGACATTCAACCGTAGTATAGTTCCACGTTGGTACCATTGTGAATTTCATAATCGTCTAAAGAAATATGATCTTTCAAAGTGGTGTTCCCTTTCTTCAATACAATCTTGTTGTGAGCAGTCCCAATCTGTGCAGCTAACAATTTCTTGAAGTCACCAACCAAATCTTCTTCAAGAGCCTGACTTTGTTAGTAACAATTCAACGAGAAGTTGTTTTTGGTGAAACGATTAACTTACTTTCACTCTGACCTTTTTCCCAACTCTAAAAAAAGATGTTAGTACCAAAAAACCATTACTGCTCACACATAAATAGAGTTTTCTTACCTATCGTTGACCACAACTTCGATCATCCTAATGAACAACAAATTGAAATTCAAATTTGAAATAGTGTGCACATGAAGCAAAATTTCGAAATCTCACAGTCAAAGAAAAATAAATTTGAGCTCATCGCTTCAAAGAGAAAAAAAAAAATTTATTAGTGAGTTTGAGTCTCGAGTGTCGAGTTGGTTGAGTTTGAAATTTGTTTCTGCTGCTGTTAGAAATGTCTGTCTTACTTATAGACTCTTATGACTCTTTCACGTTCAATTTGAAACAACTTATTGAAGACTCAACTGGCTTGAACGTGGTGGTGATACATAATGATTCCATTACTTTCGAGGATTTGAAGCAGTTTTTGCCTCTATTTGTTGCTGTTGTCATTGGTCCAGGTCCAGGGAATCCTCATAATTCACAAGATGTTGGTTTGATACCAGATCTATACAATGAGGAAAACAAAGATTGCACACTTCCAATTTTAGGTGTCTGTTTAGGATTTCAATCATTATGTGTCTCACAAAATGGACAAATAGAAAAATTGAAAACTATAAGGCATGGTCAAGCCTATTCCATTAATCACACAAGATCTGATATTTTTGAGTCCATTGATCAAAATTTTCAAGCAGTGAGGTATCATTCTCTTCACGCACCAATTTTACCAAAAACTTTGGAAATTTTAGCTACTTGTGAAGATGAAGGTGAAAAAATCATAATGGCTGCTAAACATTCTTCAAAACCTTGGTATGGGGTTCAGTACCACCCAGAATCCATATTTTCTGAGAATGGTGCAAAATTGATTGAAAATTTTATCAAACTAGCAAGATCCTTTAATCAGTCGGTTTCAAGAACAATAATAAATGATGATAGTTTATTGAATCAATTATTACATTCAAGTGTTGTTGCAACTCCTCTGGTTGAACACACAAACAAACAGCTAGAGCCAATTCACAAGATAGTTGAATCAGATAAATCGGTCTTAGAGATTTGTGATTTATTAGATGCTGAAGATCAACCTTTTATTTTATTGAACGCAGCAGCAGCTCCAGGGAAATGGTCGATCATTGGTATCCCAGATGATGAGTCAATTCAGATCACACATTACAAAACATACAATTCAGATATCATATATGAGAAAAGAGGCACCAACACTAAATCAATGGAAGTCAAGATTGATTCTCTTTGGCAGTATTTAGCAGAATTTATGAATTCATATAATATTAAGAACTCAACAAATTTCCCTTTTATTGGAGGTTTGATGGGAATCATTGGATATGAAGAAGGTGATCACTTATTAATTGATAAAATACCATCAACCAATTTCAAACCATTACCAGATACAAAACTCATTTACATTAATAAAGTCATTTTAAGAAACCAAGAAACTAATGAAACTTATTTGGTATCAAGCAGTGTTAACTCATTATCAACGTCTAAATTTTTCAACCAGATGGAAACTGCATTGAATAAACCATCAATCACAACACCAATCACCTCTAAAATCCCAGTTCTCAAAACAACTCTTCCACAAAAATCGCATTATGAAAACCAATTCAACAAGTGTCAATCTTATATCAACTCTGGTGACTCTTATGAACTTTGTTTAACAGCTCAAACATTAATTCATATCCCTGTGGAAATTCAACCATGGATCATTTATAAAACTTTAACAAATTTAAACCCAGCTCCATATTCAGCTTATTTTAACTTTGATGATTCATTATTAATAAGTTCATCACCTGAAAGATTTATAAGCTGGGATCGTGATCATTGTGAACTCCGTCCAATTAAAGGAACAGTTAAGAAATCACCGACAATCACTCGTGAATTAGCAACATCAATTCTAAACACACCAAAAGAACTTGGAGAAAATTTAATGATTGTTGATCTAATTCGTCATGATTTATATCAACTTTTAAAAAAAGTGGAAGTCAGTAAATTAATGGGTGTTGAAGAATACGAATCTGTGTATCAATTAGTTAGTGTCATTAATGGTGAACTAAAAGGTACCAATTTCACAGGATTTGATCTACTTTCAAGATCATTACCTCCTGGTTCAATGACTGGTGCTCCTAAAAAAAGATCCGTTGAAATTTTACAAGGTTTAGAAAATGGGAAAAGAGGATTTTATAGTGGTGTTTGTGGATATTGGTCAATTGATGATAAAGCTGATTGGAGTGTCATTATTAGATCTTTGTATCACTATAAAAATGATGATGAAAATACGGGAATTTATAATAATTGGAAAATTGGTGCAGGTGGTGCAATTACGACATTGAGTAATTGTGAAGATGAATGGGAAGAAATGGTTGTTAAATTGAAAAGTGCATATCAAATCTTTGATATTGTGAATAGCTGAAATTTAATGCATTACAAAATTAATAAAAAAACAATTATTGTACATATATTCAAACTTCAAAACCTTTAAACTTGAAGACCATCACCACGTAAAATTCAAGTGTGACTGGTTAATATTGGAAAATTATCCTCAAAGAAAAAAAAAACACAAATAAACTAGACAAAAAAAAAAAAAATCAAGACATGGCTAAAAATTTGTTTTCATTTCTGTAATTTCTTCTTCATTTGCACATAAGCCCATAACATTTAATAACAAATTCAAATTAGATAGGATTTTAATCTTAGTCGCGTCATCACTCTCTTTAGCCTTTTTAATTGAACCGAAAATTGAATCTCTAGTTTCATCAACAATAATTCTTTGATGGTTCAATTTACCACTTAATGCTAAAGAAGCTAAGAATTGCCATATGTATGAATCATCTAATTTATTATTAACTGGGAAAATTAATGATAATTTAGTTTCTAATGATGAAAATAATTCATCATAAGCATTTGACCAATGGTGTAATTCTTCGTTTGAAACAAATTGTTCTTGTTTAATCAACTCTGCTCTTGATAATAAAATTGTAATTAATGAAACACCTAATTCAGAAGTTGACAAAAATGAGACATTATTACGTTCAACTAAAATAGTTAATAATCCAATGATTTCATTCAAAACTGCTTCATAAGACAAAAATAAAATAATTGGTTTCAATAAAACAATACGGGATAATTCAATTGTTTTCAAAACATCTTTTGGAATTTCATCTTGTGGATAATTTCTAAAGGAAGATTGTGAAATAATTTTAATTAATGAAAGATTAGCAAACAATAAAGTGATAATAGTTAATTTTTGTTCTCTATCCAAGAAATGGAAGATTCTTGGGAATAATTTCAAACCTTTATCATGGCTCAACACTTGAATAAATGGATTTAAGTTATGATTTTCATCAAATAATTTCAATGAATTCCACAAATTTTCATTATCAATTGGTTTTTTCTGTCTTTCCAAAGATTCTAAATTCAGAATTTCATCATAAATGGATTCAATCGTTAATAAAACAAATTGACGACCGGATTGAGAAACTTCTGGTAATTCGGGACGAATTGGAACCTCGGAATGATTTCTTCTCAAATTTTTACCTCTTGAAGAGATTGATAATCTACCTAATGTTGCCTTTTTATTATTTTGACTCCATTTTGATCTTTCTTTCACGACACTAACGGCTTTTTGAACTTGTTGTTGCATTCTTTGTAATGCCAAATCTGCACTTTGGAAACGACCACCTAATCTATGACCAGAAAAATTCAAATAAGATTGAGCAATTGAGTTGAAATTTGAAACTTCTTGACCGGTTTTCAAAACTTTGAAAACTTGATAATAGAAATCTTCAGCATATGGATCATCAGAAACAATTTTAGATAAATGAACTCTGGTGACAAAATCTTTATCACAAGGAGTCATAAAACCTGAGTTTTCAACCAGACGTGCAATTTTTTGTTGACGTTTCAAATACTTTTCACGTTCTTCTGGAGATAAATTATTCAAATTAACATGATTTTGATGGTTTCTTTGATTGTTTCTTTGATAACTTCTGTTGTTGTTGTTATGCTGTTGATTTTGACGACGTAATTGGTGGTGATGATCATGATGTTGATGTAATTCCTCTTGAACTTGTTGCTGATGAGTATTTTTCGAAGAAATAGCTTCTTCAGAACCCAAGACTGGAAATTGTGATAAATCATGTGGTTTTTGAGAAGTTTGTTTATTATCTGCCTTAATATCAGCTGCTTTATCTGCATGGTTTTCTTGGTTCACAGAAGGTTGAGCTTGCTGTTGTTCCTGTGGAGGTGATTGTTGAGCTGGTACACCTTGTTGTTTTAATTGAGGTGGAGGCAGTTGTTGGCCCTGATGTTGAGTTAATTGAGGTGGTGGTGGGAAATTTTGAAATTGAGGATTGAAATGTTGTTGTAACAATTGTTGCTGGATATGAGGAGGCAACTGAGCAAATTGTTGAGGTGGCATTTGAGCCAAATTAAAGTGAGGTGGTAATGGAGGTTGTTGATGCTGTGGAGGAATTCCGTTAGGTGGTGGTGGGTAAAAGAAATTACCATTTGGCATCATTTGAGGGTTACCGCCAAACATCTGAGGATTGAACTGTTGCTGCTGTGGCTGTTGTTGAAACTGTTGTTTTTGATCCTGTTGATGTTGTTGTTGAGTCCATTGAGACTCCAACTGTTCCAAAGAGAAGGCATTTGTAGCAGCAGGTTGAGAAGAATTGTTACTGGCCACGTTATTATCTCCCCAAAGTGACTCCATTGGTTTCAAAGCATCGTCAGGGTTGAAAGTCTGTTGAGCAGCTGGGGCAATTGATTGAGATGGCTGAGCGCTGGCAACTTGTGCGTAGTTCAAAGTCTGAGGTTGAGCGTTAGTGGAACTACCTCCAAAATTGAAATCCTGTCCAACAGGAATATCAGCTCCAAAAGTGGCTTCATTGAGAGCATCGTCTTCATCCGAGTAGTAGGTGTCCTCAAAATTAAGCACGTCCTTCCCGTTTGCAGCGTATGACATGTTCACGGGTGTGTCTTGACTCTTGAGCTGTTTTTTCTGAGTTGATGAGAGTATTAAATTCTTAATGATGGCAAAATTCCATTTTGTTTATTTATCGTCGACAATTTTTTTTCAGTTGAGAAATCTGAGGTGTTCGGGTTTTTTAATAAATTTGAGTGAGAAGTATTATTTTAAAGCATTTTGGATGATTCAAAGCACTAGTCAGTTAGTGTATGACATCGCAATCGTATTATAGATGACTACACTTTTTCAAATAGCTCATTACTCATTTATTTAAACACTTTTATAGCAATATCTTGCAAAACTTGATTTACACGTGAAACGTTGGCAGAAGTCTAATATTACTCAAGCTTCCAAGCTACGTCCTAGCCTGATCAGCACAATTAGCTGCTTCTGCTGAATTACCAGGTTAAACTGACTCTGCATGCTCAACATTCAGCTTGAAGTCACTTCCAGTTGTTGATGTATTGATGTTAGTTTTTCCCTCGTAACCAACAGCTTTAAAATCACTCATTAACTGTGCATTAATCACACTCATATCATGTTTATTTTGATAAACATCCAAATCTCCAAACACCTCGTCCATGTCTTCCAATGACTTCTGTTTAGTTTCTGGAACAAACCACCATACAAAGAAAAATGCAATGATACAGAAAGCAGCAAAAAACACATAAGTACCAAACTTCATTGTTTCTAACATATGAGGCGTCACTAACCCAATAATGAAATTACACATCCAAGTAGATGAAGTGGTGATGGAAATAGCCTTTGATCTAATACCCAACGAGAAAATTTCTGAAGGTAAAATCCAACCCAATGGAGCAAAAGAATAACTGAAATTGATATCATAGATATAAATAAAAGCAATTGCGCACCAACCAGCTTTCTTGTGAACGTCTAAATCATCTGGATATTTACCTGTAATACCTGCAACAATGATCAAGGAGATAAAAGTACCAATGGCACCGGCCATGAACAATGGTTTTCTTCCCAATTTGTCAACAAGAAATAATGCTGGTAAAGTGGAAACTGTATTGACAATACCATAAACACCAGTGGCTAATAATGAAGTAGAATTGGAACTTAGACCCAACATACCAAAAATTGTTGGTGCATAATAAATCATGGCATTACAACCCATAAACTGTTGGAAAAACATGATTGCAGATCCAATAAACACTCTTTTGAAATTTGACTTAACCGATAACAAGTTCCAATACTCAGCTAATTCTAAAGAAACCCCATTTTTATCACAAAACTTATTCTTCTTATAATTTTGTTCAAATATAACTTCACCTTTCATCTCTAAGAACTCAAGCATCAAACTAGAATTATCACGATTAACTCTTCTGATTCTTTCTAAAGTGGCAATTGATTTTTCTTCTTGTCCATCAGCTAATAACCAACGAGGAGATTCTGGTAGAAAAACCATACCAATAGCTAATAATGCAGCAGGCAACATTTGAATTCCAAATGGGAATCTCCAAGATGCACTTGATTGTCCATTACAACCACCAGCTGGAACATCAGTGTATGGATTAAAAGAAACACCATTGGCATAAGGTAAACTTGGAGCACATCTTGTTCCACCAATATAATTTGATCCATAATCGATCCAATAAGAAACCAAGATTCCAATTGTGATTGATAATTGTTGGATAACAACCAATCCACCTCTGATGGTTGGAGGTGCTAACTCGGCCATATACATTGGTGTGACCATGGTCAACATACCAACAGCAAAACCAACAACTGCTCTACCACCAAATAACATTGAAACTGAGACACCAGCACATTGGAAAATAGATCCAATTAAAAAAATGATACAAGCTATAATCATTGAATGACGTCTACCGTATTTTTCAACAATTGGTGAGTTCACTAAAGACCCAAACCATGCACAAATCAAAAGTGTTGACACAAACCAACCTTTATAATCTGAATCTGAATAGATTCTAGGAAATTTTGCACCAAAACCTTCTTGAGTGATTATACCTGAAATTGAACCTTGATCATAACCAAATAATAATCCAGCAATGGATGCAAATGATATGATGAATAAAACAAATGGGTTTTGTTTAGTGACTTCCCAGATCGATTGATGTTGAGGAAGTGAAGCTTTTAATTGTTCGAAATCTGTTGGTTTTTCTTGAACCAACTGGCTGTTTGAATCTGACATTGTAGATGAACTATACGTGGTAATAGTTAGATTGTATCTCGATGTTGTTATCACTGTCTGTCTTTAACTAATGAGTTAACTGTTGTGATGCATTAAAGTTATCAGCTGTTGTGTGGCTGCACTGTCTAATATTTATAGTAAAATCTGGGGTAAATTATCTAACTAAAGATTCGATTGTCGAACTGTAATTTAAAGTAGTAGAAACTGTTTGGATGGTGGCAAACGGTGCACTCTGCTCCATGGTTGTTGTTGTATTTTGATAGATCTCGGTGTCTTCTCTGCCATTGTTCCAGGTTTTCTTGAGGAACAACTTGCTGATCATTGGAAATAGCAATAAGTGACACATGAATGACACTTTCTCCCACTCTAATTTTTTTTTTAAAGTTGGAACAACTAAAGTGTCAACGGAAAAGTACAAATAGCAAGATTCTGTGCTATACGGACAACATTGGTTCAAAGAATGTCTGTGAGTTATGCGTCGCAGTCAGTTTGTCCGACTTTTGTGGAGTACTCACCACTTGATAACATCATAGCATTGAAATTTTGATCGAGATTCAATACACAAGAGAAGCTGGAACAACCTTGCAGCTGGAATAATTGTTGTTTTGAAGTTAATCGATTGGTTAAGTTCTGCTTTGCAATATAATGAACTATATCAAGTCCACATTGAAATCCAGCCATATAAGTGACCTATCTAACTCTTGCGACTCTTGTGACTCACAACACACACATGATTCAAACTGAAAAATAGATCAAGATTTGACACATAAGAAGACTGTCAAAATTCCGGTGCTGTGTTTTCCATTCTCTTTTGTGTATTACTGCACTTCTCTTTATCACTGGTCTATCATATTGCTGAAACTGCTAATATCACACGTCTCTAAGAGCTTTTTTTTTCTCCACTCATATCTCGCACTACATCGATCCATTTATTCGTTTCTTATACTGCCATTAACATCATTTTCCTATCTTCATCCACAGCTCTACATTTCACATTTTTTTAGCAATTCCACCGTCCACAACAATTGTTTATAAAACTTCCAATCGCCCAGCATCAACTCGCCATTTTTTTTTTTTTATCTCCAGACGTGGGAATTTCAAGAAAAAAAAAATTCAGAATTATTCACTATGATATTCTTACAAAACACGCTGCACAACTACACCATGAATCAAGTCGAGGACCAGCTTGTGGACAGAGCACTCCATTTGCTTGATCAGATCCCTCAGAACGAGCGTCTTCTTATTGCAATTGCAGGTTCTCCCGGGTCCGGAAAATCAACGATATCAAAACACTTAACAGACAAAATAAATTCAATTAAAAACGAACAATTGGCTATTACGATCACACAGGACGGGTTCCATTATTATAGATCAGAGCTATCCAAATTTGATGATCCACAGGATGCATTTAAACGTCGAGGTGCTCCATTCACATTTGACTCATTGGCATTCTTAAAGTTACTACAATCGTTGAAGATTATAAACGATCAAATTATTGCAGCACCAGATTTTGATCATAAATTGAAAGATCCATCTCCAAATGCCATCAAAATCTTGCCAACACATAGAATTATTTTCATTGAAGGGAATTACACGCTACTTAAAGATGAGAATTGGATAGAAATTGCTAGATTAGTGGATGAAAGATGGAAGATTAATATTGATGAACCATTAGCAAGAAAAAGAGTAGTTCAAAGGCATTTGGACTCAGGAGTTTCAAGTAGCTATGATGAAGCATTGAATCGTTATCTTGAGAATGACTTGGTTAATGCTGATTATATCAATTTGAATTCTTGTGCTCCAGATCTTGTTATCAAAAGTATTGATGATGAGAAATTGATGTTCTGATTCCTATTTGTTAACAGTTGCTCTTGGGTTTTTATACTTTGTTAGATCCATATTTTTAATTTCATTCTTATAAAAGTTTTTGGGGTTTGGGTGATTCTTGTAATTTAAGGTTGTTGCTCTTTCTTTAATTAATTTTTGTTCTTCTTGAATTGGGAATAAATTAATTGCATGTTTAAAGGTCCAGTTTTCTTTCCATTGGCCAATTCCTACAGCTTAACAACTTAGCCATTGATTTTCTGTTTTCAATCACTCTGTATAGAATGTTTTATCTGAACAGTTTTTGATAACTATTAATTTAAATTGAATTCATTATTTACGACTTATTGAATAAGACAAGTTGCTTACCGGTCAAATTTTTTATAGACCATTACGTGTAGCTTTAATCGACTCAAGTCAGATACTAACCAGTAGTTAGATCACATCTCTTTATCATCAATATTCTGGATCTAGACATATGACACAC
>JAJMAV010000007.1:141591-180257 GCA_030565045.1 Starmera caribaea
CTATTGGTTGACGAATTAAATAAGACTCATTCTTCATTATTAACTTATGAATGAAGATATGTGTAAACAACTCCCAGTTCAAAATTTGCATCCAGTAATTTTCTTCTCTTAATTGGCTGTCCGTTCTATATCATGTTTTGATTATCAATTATTCTCATTATTATTATTGTGATTGATTAAGTTTATCTTTTTATATCTTACACTAATTTATCACATGTTTGGTCACGTGCACATTACTTTGAAATTGGAAAACAGTGTGTTTAAAAATTTTACAAAATGGTCCCTTGGCCCAGTTGGTTAAGGCGTGGTGCTAATAACGCCAAGATCAGCAGTTCGATCCTGCTAGGGACCATTTAATTTTTGTAACACTATGTCTTCGGATGTAAAAAAACCTACTTTTTTGGTCTCAATAGCTATTATCCAGCTTATTTTTTGTATTTCAGAGGCTAGCCTCATATAGGAAATCTTTTATTGTGGTTTTTCCTCAATTAAACTAAGTACTGATATCATAAATTTCTTTTCAAATATAATAATTTGTAGGTTTTCAAAAAAAGACAGTCTACAGATTATAAATAATTAAACCTCAAAATTATAATTTAGTAGTTTATAGTTAAAAAGGCTGATATGCTTTATTATTATTATAATTTTAAATATTATTATTATTATTATTATTTATTATTAAAAATTTGTGTTTTTTTATCGTTAATTAGTGCAAACAATCTTGTAAAAGTGATATTTTGAACATGCGCCACTTAACAAATCTAATTACATTTTGTGATTTTTTTATTCATGAATATCACTGTACGTCGTCTAGCTATAAGAACAACAATGAAATCAAACACAGAAACCTGGAAACTATTAATTAAAATCAATAAAGCACGCTGTTTGAATGAGTCATGCGGCATGCCTGACCTATAATCAACGTTAATTACCTAAGAACAAACTTTTTAGGGACTGGAAATTAGCCACAATCAACCGTGCAAAATTGTAAAAAAAAAGTTCAAAAATAAGAACTCCTCATGGGGGGCTCGAACCCCCGACATTTCGGTTTCTCCTAGTTAGGCGTTAAAAGCCGAACGCTCTACCAACTGAGCTAACAAGGACGAGTTCTTGTTGCTTAAATTCTGTTGAAATTTTAATATGTAAAATAAAATAACTGCTTACAGTGATAAAAATGAATTCCGACCACCCTCGAAACTTCTGAGATCTGAAGTAAAGATTGATAGTTTATATTGAAGAGCATGCTCAAATGAGCTTTTATTGATTTCATTTTATAGCTTAGCCTTTTACTAATGAGCCTTTTGATATTGTTCCTTGATAAAATATCAATTCAATCAAATTTCAGCGAACTTTCAGTAATTTTAATTTTAGACTTGACATAATTTGAAGAAATCCTATATCAAATTATTTGATCCATTATTTTTTTAGTTGAGCATGAGGATAACTGAAAAATGGTATTGCTCAGGAACTCCAGATGGTATTTCTTCATTGTAAGTATTTATTCAATGTAAATCTAATTCCATAATCACTTCAAATTTTGAAGTTATGTACATAAAAGTTTAAGATCAAAATAATCAAGAACTATCCGATTTTTTTCAAAGTTTGTTTATTAAAATCCTTTCATCAATCTCTAGTCTAACATTCAGATTTCACTTCTAAAAAACAGTTAAAACCTTGTTAAAAGCTAAACTTTTGAAATCAATTTTTTTTTTTTTTTTTAAGTCAACTTAAAAATTCTTTGAAATCTTGAAAAACCAAAAAGGAGTAAAAAAAATTGAAAATTTCAAAACAATTTTGAACAAAATTGAATAAGGAAGACGAAACCAAATCCCAATCCATACAATGCTTCAACTGGAGAGCGACAACTTACTCATCAAAAAGACTTTACGTGAATTGATTGATCAACCTCAATTAGTTGATAGAATTGTCTCTGATTTTGATTATACAACTTATCATTTATCAACTCCTGAGTTGAAAACTAAATTGCTAGTTTCAATTAATACTAAATGTTTTGGAGATGTTGAGAAATATGGGGTAAAGGAAAAATTACATAAAGTTTATGGTGATTATGAAGTTGAAGGTACCACCGAGCCTGGTTTCAATTATTCAATTTATTTAAATTTAGAAGAAATCGGATTAAAACCAGTGGAAGAACAGGATGAAATTATTTCACAAATTTCATTACTGAAAAGAAACATTTTAGCAGCACCTTTTGAAGATGCCTTTGATGAATATGAAAAATTATCTAAAAAATACATGGAAACAGGAATTGAACCAGATTCAAATTTACATTTTGAAATTAAATATAGAGAAGAGGAATCAATTTTCATAAAACCAAAATTTGATAGAGTTACAGTGATATTCTCAACAATTTTTAAAGATGAAACAGATAAAATTTTTGGTAAAGTTTTCTTACAAGAATTTGTTGATGCAAGAAGAAGAGCTGTTCAAAATGCACCACAAGTTTTATATTCACATAAAGAACCACCTCTAGAGATAAGAGACATTGTTTCTTCCACTGGAGATGAGAATGTTGGATATATCACATTTGTCTTATTCCCACGTCATTTGATTGCTCAAAAACGTTATAATACAATTTCTCATATTCAATTATTTAGAAATTATTTCCATTATCATATTAAATGTTCAAAAGCTTATATGCATTCAAGAATGAGATTAAGAGTAAGTCAATATTTGAAAGTTTTGAACAGAGCCAAACCTGAAAATCAAGAAGTTGAAAGAAAAACTGCAACAGGTAGACGTTTTGAACGTTAAGTTATAATCTTTCTTTTTCATGAAGTACTGTTTGAAGAAAAAAAAAATATATATATATACATTTATTCATTGATTTTATCTAACCATGTATAACTGAATCAATCCTTTTGAGGTTTTTTAGCTCCATATTTAGATCTTGAAGTGATTCTATTAGCAACACCAGCCAAATCTAAAGCACCTCTTATACAACGATATTTAACACCTGGTAAATCTTGACATCTACCACCTCTCACAAAAATAACACTATGTTCTTGAATATTATGACCTTCACCTGGAATGAAAGCAGTCAAGATTTTCCCATTTGATAATCTAACTCTACAAGCTTTTCTTAAAGCTGAATTTGGCTTTTTTGGTTTTAAAACCATGGTTCTTAAAACAACGGCTTTTTTCAATGGACAGTTTTCCAAAGCTGGGGTTTTAGATTTTCTTTTTTTCAATGGTTGACCATTACTTCTAATCTTCTGGTTTATTGTAGCAAATCTTGCAGAGATTTTAATTGGATTTATTGAATTATTTGTGAAAATTGAGGAAAGTGTTGGTTGTTGTGCAGTGAGCTGTCTGTATAAAGTGTTGTTTGCTGCAGTGGAGCGTCTCAAGACACTTGTTGTGCTAGTAGACCACAGAGATTTGAAAGGAAGCTTGAACATTGCTAGTACTTTTGGTGAACAATTTTTGTTGAATTCTCAAAGTTGGACAATTTTCATTTTTTTTTTCCTTTCTTACAATATTTGGAAAATCAAATAAATTTTCATCATAAAAGAGAAGAACCAGAAGAAAGATGTTCAGACTACTTGCAAATTTCAGCAGACTCTCAGTGAGACCAGCCTCTAACTCAGTAAGAAGCTACCACGCAAGCACAGAAGAAATCAAAACGCGGTTGATAACATTACTCCATGATCAATTGAAACAGACACATCCTGATTTGGCGAATGTTGAAATAACAGAAACTACTAATTTCCATAAAGATTTGAAATTGGATTCTCTTGATATGGTCGAGACAGTGATGGCTATTGAGGAAGAATTCAGTGTTGAAATCGAAGACACTGATTTCGAAAATATTAAAACTGTTAAAAATGCCATTGAATTTATTAAAAATTTATGAATTACATATCTATATTATAGTACATCACTTATTATACACTTGTTTCTCTAACTCTTTTAATGATTCATTGTAAGCATTCAAAGTCTGTTTAGTTTCAATTTCATCTTTTAATAACACACATTCATTAATTTCATTCGATCTATTAATATCAGAATTAAAAGTTTTCCAATACTTGAACTCACCATTCCCAACAATAAAACTATAAGCATCACCTTTATTTTGAGCTCTTGCAGTTCTACCAACTCTATGAACGTATTCTCTAGAAGAGTTTGGTAAATCATAATTAATAACGGATTTAATTGATAAGATATCAATACCTCTTGAAATTAAATCTGTGGAAATTAGTATATTAATTTTACCTGTTTCAAAATCATTTAAAATCTTGTTTTTCTCTGATTTCGATAATGATGAGTTAATGTTACTTATGGATAAATTTAATTGTAGATTGGCAGATAAAATTTCAAGTAATCTTGATAATCTCAGTGTTGATTCATTTGATTTTGTGAAGACTAAAATATCGGATTGATTTGACAATTTTGTAGTGATGAGTTGAAGTAAATATAATGGTTTATAACTAGATTGATTATTTGATAATTTAATTGAATATTCTGTTAAATTGACTGGTAATTGGAAAATCTTATCATTTGTTAAAATTTCATCATTATTATTAACAATAATCAATCTTGGATTATTGAATTTCAAGTTCATTAATTTTCCCGAGTCGGTTGTTAAAGTAGCTGAGAAAACCATTTTGGTAACTGGTTTCATAAAATGAGTCAATGAATTTAAATTTGAATTTGATTTGATGTCATTTAATTTTGTGATTAGCACATTTGACCAATCTTGATAGCTTTGATTCAATAATTTATCAGCTTCATCAATAACACACCATTCCAAATGCTTTAAATCAAATGAATTTAAATTCAAATGATCAACTAATCTACCAGGTGTTGAGATTATGATATCTGGAATATTTTTAACGATTTTAGAATGTTCGTCTTGTAAACTAGTTTCATTTTTACCCAGTGAAACAATATTCAAATTGAAACCTTTTGATAATTGAATCATAGTTTTCAAGACTTGATTAATTAAAGGTTTTGTTGGCACTAAGATGATACATTTCAAAGTTGGAACAATTCTTTTGGATAATGATTGAATGATTGGAATACAATATGCTAAAGTTTTACCTGACCCGGTTGATGCATTAACCAGTAAATCACCTTTAATTGAATTTGGATTTAATCTATTGTTAATTTCAGGTAATAAGATTTCTAGAGTTTTGATTTGAACCGAGAACGCATCATTATATTTCAAATCGGTTGTTAAATTGGATAATAGTTGTGGATGTAACTGAAAGTTCTCAAAAGGTTTCAATTCATTGATTTTAATGTATTGAGGATTTGCTAACCAATTTAAAGAATTATTTGTTAAATTTTTAGAGATTTTAGAATCTTTTGGTAATTCTGGTTGAGGTAATGGAGCAACATCATGTGTATCAACAATTTCTTCATCTTCAGAAGAAGACTCGTCTTCGATTGTGTCATTAGTTGATTGTTTAACTTGTTGGAATCTTTTCAAGATAGATGAATGTTTATTAGCTGTTTGATCATCAAAGGGGAGAATTTCTTCCCGTGGTTCTTCTGTTGGTATTATTTCATCTTGTAGTTGTTCTTGTGTAGGAGTTGTTTGTGATTCATTCTCAATAGTCATTTCTTCATCAGAGGAATCAGAACTGGAATCATCAGAACTTGAGCTAGAACTTGAAGAAGAAGATTGTTGTTGTTGTTGATGTTCTACCTCTTCATCTGAATCTGAAAGTTCTGCATCATCAGCAGTACGTTTATTATTAGTGTCTATAAGACTGCCTGGGTCAAATCTAGCAGCGAACATGGCGTGTGAGCAGTGATATTCAGGCCAGTATTGCAACCGTTTAACTTTCTGATACTGATACTGAAAATAAATAAATTTTTTAACGATGAGGTGACCCTCTCGTGTGTTTGGTCATGTGATGTCTTACTAGTAAAACACGTGACATTACTGGCATTGTACACGTGACTCAGAATTACTCTTTACAGGAAAATTTCATACCTCCACATTTTGAGTATCTTGATTTTCATGTCTTATGAAAGCAGCAAGCTTAAGAGCAACATTCGATTGTAATAACTGTAATTTTTATTTTACTCTTTGATCATGGTACAGCAGAATGAAGTCATTGTGACTCTCGAGTTCAACTTAAACTGACAGTGTGACTATCTTGAATCATTCTTTGTGTCAGCTTATCTATCTATCACTCTAAACTCTACGACTCTACAACTATCAAATATATGATATCATGACAACTTGTCTCTTCTACAACACTAGATAGTAGAAACATTGAGACAGTCGCAAGGTCCGGAAATTCCCCTTGTCATCCCACTTCTCTTCAGTTAAAACTTAAAACTTGACTCAACTGCCCACTAAACCGACTCAAAGCTGTCAATTTGTGCACACTGCAAACTGCAAAGCGTATCGTAGAATTTTTAGCATCAGACAGATAAATCTCCGGGGTCTAGCAATATAAATACTTACAATCATCCAACTTTCTCTTCTTTATCTCATTAATTATACAATTAAGTGATTCAACACACATAAAACTACAACTACCACAATGCTCACACAATCAAAAGCTTTCTTATTAGCAGGTGCTACTACTACTGCTTTACTGTCATACTCTTATTTCCAACTACGTCTTAAAGAAGTGGAAAACAAAGCTGTTATCAGCAACTCACAGCTCAAAAACCCATGTACTCATAAACATGGTATGTAATGGAATCACTACTACCACTACTACTACTACAACTGAAATTGGTTGATAATATTACTGCTGCTACTACTTCAAAGTTCGACTACAGTGGTGAAAAATGTAATTTATAAGATCCATCGGGATGGATTGGCTATGGATACGGATGGTCCTATAAGGTATAGGAATGAATGTTTAAAACTTTATTTATGACTTGTAGCTACTATTTATCTCGTTCTATGTGTCTATTACAGTGGAATCTCTCTATGTCACAATATACAATTAGTTAATCAATTAAACAAGACTTACCCGCCTCAACCTTCCAGAACTTTTTCTCCCAATATTAATATTAATATCAAAAATTCAAAAAATCATGAAAAGATTAGAGAGAAAATCGCATCTTTCACAACCTACACACAATGAGACCTTCTGCTGCTCTACTGCGTTCTGCTTGGAAAGGTCCACACATCGTGCCTTTGCCAATAGGTAACGCTTTGAAAACAGGCAAACCTATCAGAACAGACGCAAGAGATTGTACTATCTTACCTCAATTTGTTGGTGTTAAATTTCAAGTTCATAATGGTAATAAATATGTCGAATTCCAAGTTAATGAAAATATGGTTGGTGGGAAATTAGGTCATTATGCTATCACCAAAAAACAAGTCATTCATAAAGCTAAAAAAGCTAAAAAATAAATAAAACTGAAACACACACACACTTTTTGTACATATATATAATTAAAGAAGAAAAAAAAAAATCATGTTCTACGACTAATCCCATCCCGTAGTCGTTGCTCTCTATATGCCCCAGTACGATCCCTCATCGGCCATTTCGTCCACCCACTAAGCCGTATCACTAAACATGTAGCATTATCATCACCTCCAACTGCTTCAATATATTTAATAACTTCTTCTGCTGCATCTTGTGCATTTGATCCAATTTTATTATTTATAGTAGTTTGAACTAAATCAACAATCTCTTGATCTGATGCATGGTTCGTTACCCCATCTGTCACTAAGACAAGGAAACTTTCATCACCTCCTAATTTACCAACTGTTTTATTAATTAAACCAGATCTTGATATTTGAATTGGATTACCAATTATAAAACTTGTGATATCTGGTTCTGCGGTAATACCTTTTGCTTTGGCCCTTAAATCACCAAACGCCCTCGTGTTTTCATAATTTAAAAATCTATGTTCACCAAATGAATCTGTTATAAATCCTGCATTAAAATTTGATAATCTTGTTTCTTCCACTGGTGAATCTGGATGATGAATTGAATTTAAAGCATGTGCTTCTCCATTTTTATCACATATGATGCATTTTGTATCACCAATTTGAGAAACAACAAGTTTTGAAACTGCTTCTGAATCATAATATAAATTATCATGATCTCTTGTATCTAAATTATAAATGAAAATTGAAGTTGATGTTGATCCACTGATTGGATTTTTCGATAAAAATTCATAATCTAATTCTAAAGAGGCTTGTGTTATTCTCATTCTTAAATCATCTATTTCATCTTTTTGTATTTCTAATTTTTCAATATACCCTTTTTTCCTTCTAAATAATCTTTTCCAATATCCACCAATATTATCTGAATATAATTGTAAAATCTTTAATAACCCATTTGAATCAGGCATACACGACTCTATTTTACCATTATAATTTCTTTGCAAAAAATTACTACATTGATCACCTCCATGCCCATCAAATATACTGGCAACAAAACAATTCTGTTGAACACTTGTATTTAATCCATAATCATTTCTAATCACTGGTATATTAATGAAGTTCACAGAGTACCTATCCTCATTATATATCCTATTCATTCGACTTGAATAATGACCCATATGAGAAGGTGCTTTTAATAATGAAACTTTTAATCGACCATTTGATTGTGTTTGTAAAGAATGTTTCAAGTCAATTGATTTTGGTGTATGACGAATTGGGTAAGTTATAAAATCTGAGATGTTTCGTTTGAATATTTTCATAGTTTGTTCATCAAAGCTGGTTGTGAAAAAAATTGACTTGTTTGTTAATGGAGAGATCAATTAATGATCATAAAATTGGTAAATACTGTAATAATAAAATGTGGGTAAAAAAAAGTTGAACTAAAAAATTCAAATTTCTGTAGAAAAAAAATTAAACCATTTTTTTGATACCGTTGCAAACAGATCAGAAATCCAAGAAGAAATGCAGAAAGAAGTGCCTTGGTTCTTGAGACAGCCGACAGCAGAGATCTATGAGAAGTTTAGAGAGATCAAACATTTGGAGAATCAAAGATTACAAGATTCTGTAATCAATTTGAATTCCAAATGGTGTATGAACACTGCACTTAAGCATTCAAATAAAGTTAAAAATAGGTATAGCAATATTTTCCCCTTTGATCATAACAGAGTTTTGTTGAGCAGACATTTGAATAATGATTATATTAATGCCTCTAATGTGCTGTTGAAAGATGTTCAAACTAAAATTGAGGATAAATATCTTGTTACTCAAGGACCATTAAAGGCAACCACCAATGATTTCTGGAACATGTGTTTCCAAAATGCAGAAGATTCAAAAGATGTTGTTATTGTAATGCTCACACCATTGGTGGAAGATGGACATGTTAAATGTTATAAATATTGGATAGATAAACCTGGTGATAAATTGGTTATTAATGGTGAAGAATTTGTTGATGAACTGGTGTTGGAATGTGTTGACGTGAGCAAACCTGCTCCTGGGACTCAATACACTCATTTAACACTGAGTTCCACTTCTTCTAGTGGTGATAAGATCAATGTCCATCATTTATACTATGATAAATGGGAAGATTGCAGACAAGCAGATGACTGGCAAGCTGTTTACCAATTGAGTCAATTTGCCAGGTCTTTGAACAAAGGCTGCAGGCCAATGATTGTGCACTGCTCAGCTGGCGTTGGTCGTTCAGGAACGTTTATTGCACTGGATCATCTGTTCAATGTGATATCTCACCAAAATTTCCAGCAGAAAGACGAGAAGGAAGATCTCGTTGAGCTTGTTGTGCACAGACTGCGAGCGCAGCGCATGACGATGGTGCAGACGGTGCAGCAGTTCCATTTCGTGTATACCGCGCTGTTCTTGTTTGCAGCAGAACAATGATGGCGTGAACTGCTTTTTTTCTTATTAATTTATTTTCGTTTGTTTTGACACTATTTAAACAGCACGAATTCCCAGAATTCAAATTCATCTTCAGTTTAATATTTATTAACTATCAATCCACAAGAAAACAGTTTGTTCAGGTCGTTGAATCAAAAAACAACACACAGCCCAACAGATCAAATAATGACACATTCAAACGCGTTCAAAGTCGCTTTAAACAGAATCATCATCTTCAACCATCCGGCTCCACCAAAACAGTACGCGTCAGAACAGGTTTTCGATTTGATCGTGCTAGATGATACAAACTACATCAATTTTGTTCCTTGTAAACACATGTTTCTGAATCATCATCAACATCAACATCAACAACAGCAATGTTTGTCAAATGATCCAGTTATTCAAGATTTCATCAAATTAATCACCAAAATTGAATATGTTTCATTAACATTCAATGATTTCTTAGTTGATTACAAGAACTCAAAGCTAATTTTCAAGCCAAAAATTTTGCCTGATTTTGTTTATGAATTTGATCTGTTATTTGAAAGTATGAGCCATCTGTATCATTTTAGAGACGTTTTTGAAAACGCCATCAATAAATTAGAAGAATATTTATCATTGAATTATATTGATTTGAATTATAATGATTATGTTTCTATTGATAATGGTAATTATAAAAGAGCCATAACAACAGATTGAATCATCATCCAAATAAATAAATAAAAAAAAAAAACACAACACCCATCAGAATTCTATTATTGCATCTATTTTTTTTATCTTATCATCAGCACAAAAAAGTTTACACTATATAACCCTACAGCATTATCAAACCTATCTTTTTCTATTCAATAGCATTATTATTATATAACTAAAAGTGTATAATATTTCACTATAATCATTTAAATTAAAAATTTCATTTATTTCACCAAGACTATATAAAGAAAAAACGTAGAAGAATAACAGTTATATATTTAACTTCCGTCTTTTTAAATTATTAATAAATGATTACCTCACAAATAAGTTTCAGCTAAAGCAGCTTTATCAACAAACCACGATACTCTTCCTGCAGCCATTTCATTAACAATACTTGCAGGTAAACCTTTTTCAGGTCTTTCCATAATAACTTTAACAATACTTGCCTTAACAGCACCTTCCACCACAAAGCAAACTCTATGAGAATGACAAATAACAGGGATAGTTAAAGTGATTCTTCTTGAAGGACCACTTGGGGCATTTTCCACAGGTACACACCAAGCCAGATTTTCTCTCAAGACTTCTTGATCTTGAGGGAAAATTGATGCAATATGGCCATCTGGTGCACAACCTAATAAGAATAAATCAAATAAAGGTAATCTAACAGAATCTTTATTGGCGAAATTTTTAATTAAAGTTTTCTCATAATCATCTGCACATTCTTGAGAATCATCAATTAAAGATTCATTGATATGGAAAACATTTGGCATTGGTTTACCCAATTCTTGTAATTTATCGAAAATTTCACGTTTAGCATTCCCATAATTACTGTTTATATCATCAAATTTAACTAATCTTTCATCAGCAAAATAAATGTCCCATTTATCCCATTGAATATCTTCACATTTTAATAAACCTTGACTTAGGACACTTATAAGAGACCCACCACTGATTGCGATCTTGAACCGTTTATGTGCACTCTTGTTCTTTTTCTTGATGTTGGTGGTACTAGAGCTATTGCTGTTGATTATATTATTACTTCCATTATTTTGATTATTCTGATTATTCTGATTCTGATTATTATTTTGACTACTGCTGTTGCTGTTATTCTCTTCTTCTTCAATAGCACTACTCAATGCCTGGTTCTGTGCTCTAAGAACCTGATTTGCCACTGCGTCTGCGACTCCTGCAAACTCGCTGAAAGAAAAGATCTTTGGAACTGTAGTTGTCATTTCTTTTCCCTCCTTTATTTCTGTGTTCTTGTTGTTCTTGTTCTAATTGCGTCTGCTGAACTTCTTCCAAACACTCGAAACTCAGCGATAAACCTGCAAATTAACCAAAAATTAAAAGTTGAAATTGTTGCAACTTTCCCAGATTTTTCTGGCTTTGTTTCTGGCTGAGCGGGTAAAAAGATAAAAAAAAAGCATTGATTTCACTTCAAGAATTTCTAAGAGAAGAGCAAACAATTTTTAGTAACATCGACAGAAGAGAAACAAGAGACAAAATGATGAGAGAGTTGAACAACAAGATTGTCAAGCAGCTGGAACAGCAGGGGAACACTGTGCAGACAACCAGTACCGAAAACAGCACGATTATAACTCGTTTCAATGGAAATGGAGAGTTGATCACAGTTCTAAACTGTCTTAGTGCAGCACAGAGCAAGTACTTGTTGACCGTGATTCATAAGGACAAAGTCATCAGTTCCACTATAATCACTGCAGAATCTCAATTGCCTGGTTTGTTATCCCAGATTCCTACTTCTACAACAATAATTCCAAAAACCTCTAATAATAATAATATTAATCAAAATCAAAATCAAAATCAAAATCAAAATCAAACAACACAACCGGACGACACTTTACCTATCCCTAAATTCGATGACGAATACGAAATCAACAAGACAAGAGTGCTCCCACCTTCACAAACCACAAACATCCCATCAATAGGCTCAGACGATATTTCCACCATCCCAAATCCTCAATTCACCCCATCTTTACAACCACCACCAGGTCTTGCTCATAATGGAATGACCGTGGGTCCCAACCATCCCATCTTCAGAAACCGTGATTCTCCAAACCCAATCAATCCAAACATCAGATTCGATGAACCATATACACCAGATGATTTAAATACCATAGGAATGGGCTTACCTGGTAGAATTGGTCTGAATAATCCAATCAACAGGTTTGGTGACCAACAATCAGATGCATTCAATGGTCGTGATTCTCCATTTGGTGGGTCAAGATTTGGATTTGGAAATCAATCTCAAGGATTTGGTGGGTTCCCTTAAATCAGCCTGGTAGCTTTTAACGAACGAAATTATTTGTATGAGTATAATGAAATGATTGTAATGTAATGTGATTAATCGTGTTTTAGAGGAGTGTAGATACCAATAACTCTATCTTGTTCTGTATACATCAACACTCTATAACTATTCAATTCAATCACAGTATACTCGTCAGAAGTCAGTTTCACTAACTGATCATAATCTGCTTCATTTGCGACCCCGTAAGTCCCTAAAACTCCGTGTTTATCAAACATGATTGCTCCAAGTGGCTGCTGAATACTTTGGTGAGCTTCCACAATCGTTTTCAAAGAGGACATTTCAGTTAATTTTTTCTGTTTTTATTTCAGTTGTTGATAAAAGTTGGTTTTTTTCTCAAAGTGAAAAATTGAAAAAAGCAAGTTTTGAAATTATTTTTAAAGATTTGAAATTTATAAAGATTTATTTCCGTTCTTTTCAGTTTTGTTGCGTTTTGGAAAGTTACAAAAACTGTTTCATTGAACTTTACGGTGCTTAATTGACCAAACTGCTAATTGCCCACATCAAAATATTCAAACCCCACACGCTTTTCTACAACCAAAAAAATTCAAGAATTAATAATGTTATTAAGAACTTTTAAAAGATTCCAATCAACTTATCTACCATGGAAAGCACTTTCAGATGATTCCAAAAGAGAGTTTATCAACAACTACGTTGAATATTACAAATCTAAAAACAGCTGTAAGAATTATTTCTCACAATTAAAAGCTGGAATGGATGAATTTAATGATATACCTGCAGTTTTCGGGATATTGTACAATGATTTGATTGATAAACAAGAGAAAAATGTTACAAGTGTTGAATTTGATGAAGGGTTTTTCAAATTTTTATATAAAAAGGATTCAAATTAAACAGAAAAGAGCTGTTTTATATAGATGCTGATAATGAATTTAAATATGAGATTAATAGTTTATTTTTTTGTAATGAAGCATGTTTTTGGAAAATTTCCAATGTTGAATTGACTTGTGATTGTAAATTGGTGTAATCATTAGAATCAATTATCTTGATGAATTTCAAAAGTTCAATTATCTGAAAAAAATTTGAATTTATTGATTGATAAGTTTGATAAATTAATCCATTTGTTATATATCCAATATTTGTTAGGTATGTGGAGTCGTCTTTCAAGTTGTACAGATCTAATGGTGTTTCTTGAGCAATTGACTCGTCTATCGAGGATAAAGTTGCTTCAATTGTGGTTAATGAACTGGATAATTTATCCTTAAATTGTTGTTTAATCAAATCATTGAATTTAGGGAAACTCTTAATGATCGTTTTCAAATTATTAATAGATATCAACTGAATAAGTCTTTCACTCAATATAAAATCGAATTTAGTTAAATCAAACTTAAATTTCCCATGATTTAGTTCAACAAATTTATTGATTTTGATTAACTCATCAACATTTGATTTATGCATCTTGTTATAAACGATTTCTTCAACATCTAGCAACTTGTTAGCTATCTGCTCTTGTCTATCAACATAAAATTGATTTGTAAAATCCAATCTCGTCAAAATCTCCACAATTTCATCGAATTCAGTTTCATCT
This sequence comes from Starmera caribaea, assembly GCA_030565045.1. NCBI lineage: Eukaryota > Fungi > Ascomycota > Saccharomycetes > Phaffomycetales > Phaffomycetaceae > Starmera > Starmera caribaea. The sequence continues at coordinate 155,935 of JAJMAV010000007.1, forward strand.
TTAATATTCATGAATTTTGATAATTTTAAGAATTGTTCTGAATTGGAGATAACTGATTGAATATTATTTAATTTAGTTTCTAAACCTGAATTCTCATCGAGTACAAATTTATCAACATTTCTCTCGATGCTTAGATTCTTATTCAATTTAGAATCATTATTAAAACAAATATCATATAATTTTGAATCTTGGGATTTAACTAACGTCTCCATACTAACGATCTCATCAGCAGTTAGTAATAAGTCTCTGTATCTATCACCAACTAAGCTCCGTAGTTCCTGCTTCTTCTCTATGGATTGTTTTCTAAAGAAAAAAAAAAAAAGTTAGTTTTACTGTCCTCAAAAAACAAGGATAATCTGATAAGTACAATGAAGCCTCCGATAAGTCACGGATTTGTTGTAGGTTATACTGTCTGAAAATATCATCGACAGATAGTCCTGCGGTGATGACTTGACGTGCGTCAATTGTGGTTGTCATTTGATGTTGTTTGTTGACATGTAAACAATTTTTTCAGAATTTTGATATCGATCAGGGTTTTTTTTTTTTTTCATTTTTACGAATCTACAAACTTTGGATAAATATAAAAAAATAATTCTTTTCTATCAAATGTATCGAGTTAGTAGTAATAAAGAGTTTTTTTGAATGTAGTTCATTTCTTTTGTTTAGCAACAGCGTAAACAATACCAGCTAAAAATCCAATGAAAATGGAAGAAATAGATAAGAAATTAACAGCAGCATCAAAGAAAATTAAACCTGATAACGCAATTGGTAATTTATTTAAGGCACCAACCATGGAATAAGTAGTGGATGAGGTGACTCTGACACACCATCCGGAACAATAGGAAATACCAACTGATGCTAAACCTGAAACAATCATTGCAATTAATGAAGGTTTACTGAAATTTTTCTCTAAATTAGCTGGTGACCAATCTTCAATTAAAAATGAAGAAAATAATAAGATTGGAATAGATAACATGTTGTTGTAATACATGGTATCGAAATCTTTGAAATTGGTCAATTTGATTCTTTTTCTCATGTATAAGACAAAGGCAGCTGAACTCAAACAATTTGCAGCCATCCAGAAATAACCAATGCTTAATGCAAAACCTTCATCTGCCTTTTGATCACCAAGACACGCGACGACGGAAGATAACACCATTAGCACAAATGATGATAATGCCATTGTGGTAACTGAACCACCGAAAAATAAAACTTCACCATAGGCAATCAAGATAATTGTTAAATTTTTGAAAATGGTGTAAACTGGGATACTTAAAAATTGTAAAGCTTTTGAAGAAGTGTAAATCATGACGACCAATAAGATTGAAATTGGAGACCAGTTCTTAGCATCAGTTTTGTTTAAAGGTCTATAAGTGATAACACCACATGCTTTCAAAGCAGAAATGGCAGTAACACAAACTGCACTTTGCACCAACAACAAGACGAAATTCATGTTGAAATCATAACCATTGACAACGTACTTGTTTGTAACAGTCATCAAGATGGAAGAGAGACAGTAGCAGAAGATGGACACTGGACCGTTGTTGACTAAAGACGCCAAACCTGAGGCAGGGATGGCTTGTGGAGGACCAGACATTGCGAGCTTTTGGAAAAACAGTATTCAGTAGAACAAAACTAGTGGTGTGAACGTCAACTGGTGTGTGTGTTGTTCTGGCTGAAACAGAGAACGGAACGAGTTGAACTTGAAGCTGGGCTGTTTTGTTTTTCAGTTCAAAAGAACAACAAATTATTTATTTTCTGAATTTTCTGAATTTTCTGAATTTTCTGAATTTTTCACCGTGTTTTTCTGAATTCCGGTGTTTTGTTTTAGGAAATTTTTGGTTTTTCTGAAAATTCAAAATTTATTTCCCAATTTGGAACTCCGAGGGCTTTCTTTACTTCAAAATTCAAAAAAATTCAATTTAATTTTCAAGTATCAGCAAGGGAAATTTCAGAATTTGATTGATCAAACGAGAATGGGAGACGAGAAGCTAAGCAGAGATGTGGTATGTGGTTGGAAGATTTGAATTTTGGTAGGCGTCCAAAGCATAAAAAACTAACCTTTTTTTTTAGCAACTAGAACCAAATTTACTTACAGCAGTGGTAGCAGGAGTGGCAGCTTCTATAGGGCAAACTACTCTAACCTACCCTTTTGAGTATGCAAAGACCGTTGCTCAATTACACAGAATCACAGATCCAGGTCAACCCAAATCACTGGAATTCAACCATCAGCTCAAGTATTTCTTTAGTGGGTGTGGTGCTCTAAATATTGGAAATGCAATGAAAGCAATGTCCAGATTTGTGGTGTTCAATCAAGCTTCAAAATTTATGGCTACTGATAATGGGAAAACTTCTGCTCCAAGAGTAGTTATTGCTGGTGCAATGACCGGGTTTGTGGAGTCTTTATGGATAATACCTTTTGAAAATATTAAAACCACGATGATTGAAAATGCTAGAATTGTTAGCAAAAAGGAACAGATTGAATACTTGTCCAAAAAAATTACCAAAGACTCACCAATAACTAAACAACCAGTGCAACAGCAACAACAACAACAACAACAACAGAGAAAATCAAAACAGGCTACTCCAAAAGTCAGAAAACCAACATTTGCAGAATTATCAAACCCATCAGCATCTGCTGCTGCTACTGCAACCCAAGATCATCATAAAATTATTGAAAAAACTTTCAATAAACCAGAAACTGAACCAATCCATCCAAAAATCTTAGCTAAACAAAAATGGGATAAGAATCCATCAACAAATTTTTTCCAAACTTTATCAGAAATTTATGAAACAAGAGGTTTTAGAGGGTTTGTACAAGGTACTTTCCCAACTTTATTAAGACAATGTTCAACAAGTGCCGTTAGTTTCAGCACTTATACCACATTCAGACAATTTTTCGCAAATCCAAATGGTGAATTAAATTCATACTTATCATTTGCATCAGGGATATTAAGTTCAATATTTGTTGTTGCATTAACTCAACCAATTGATGTTATCAAGACAAGAATGCAAAGTAGAGAAACTTTCTACCTATATAAAAGTTCATTGAATTGTGCCTATAGAATTTTCGTGGAAGAAGGTGTTAAAACTTTTTGGTCAGGTTGGGCTCCAAGATTATTAAAAGTTGGTACTTCTGGTGGTATTGCATTCACCATATATCAACATGTTGAAAATCAAATGACTTTGGTCTTGAAAGAACAACCTTTCCAAGAGGTTTAAAATGACTTCTCCTCACCATATATATAATTAATTTCGTGTCTATAATAAATTTTGTTCATTTCATGAATTCTACTTTCAATCAACTCCACTACAGATTTTGTAACTGAATTAAAAATTTAAACCTCTATTTTACACTATAATTATCTCTTAACAAAAAAAAAAAACTGAAAAACTAAATCTAAACCAGATCTAGTATAATCCTTCAGAATTTTCAATAATAGTACCATTATCATCACCTCTTTCAATCAATGAACCAATTTGATAAACAACTTCACCAGCTTCTTCTAATAATCTAGTAGCTTCTGCAACATTCTCCTTTTTAACAATGGCAATCATACCAACACCTAAATTGAAAGTTTTCAATAAATCTTTAATTGGAACTCCACCAGTTTTACCAAACCATTTGAAAATTTCTGGAATTTCAAATGATTTCATATCAACTTTTGCTGTTAAATGAGATGGTAAAACTCTTGGAATATTTTCCACTAAACCACCACCGGTAATATGAGCCAAACCCAAGATTAAATCTTTAGAGATTGGTTTTAATAATTGTTTAACATAAATTCTTGTTGGAACTAAAACTTCTTTACCAATCGTGCTTTCCGGTTTCCATGGTGCAACATCTGTATAACTATATCCCGTGGTTTCAATGATTTTACGAACTAAAGAAAATCCATTTGAATGAATACCATCTGATTTTAAACCAATAATAACATCACCAACTGACATTTCATTCATTTTTGGTAAAATTTTATTTTTGTTAACTGCACCAACCGCAGTACCGTTTGTATCATAATGACCTGGTTCATACATACCTGGCATTTCACTAGTTTCACCTCCAACTAATGCACATCCAGCTAATTTACAACCATCAGCAACACCACTAACAAAATCTGCTGCAATTTTGATATCTAATTTACCAGTGGCAAAATAATCTAAAAATAATAATGGTTCAGCACCTTGAACAACTAAGTCATTAACGTTCATTGCCACTAAATCAATACCAACTGTGTCATGAATATCCAAGATTTGTGCAATTCTTAATTTAGTACCAACACCATCAGTGGCAGCAACTAATAAAGTTTCATCTGTTTTATAACCAGCAGCTGCTAAATCAAAGACACCACCAAATCCACCAATATCAGAATCTGCACCTGATCTTTTAGTAGATTTAACTTTTGCCTTAATTTTCTCAACTAATAAATTACCATTATCCACGGAGACACCAGCAGTTTCATAAGTGATACCAGTTTGTAATTTTTCAGCGTCTCTAAAAGCTCTATAGGCAATATCTTTACGGTTATATTTGTTGTTGAACTTAATCTTGTCAACTCCGGCGTAAGCTTTAGCGACAGCATCTTTCAAAGTTGATGCAGTGGCAGTTGAAGCAATGACTCTACCACCATTGGTGTGAACTTTACCATCTTCTTTCTTAACAGTACCAGCATGGAAAACTAATGATTGGACATCAGAATCAATGGTGATTTCATCACCTTTAGCATATGATTCTGGATAACCACCAGCGGCAATAACAACAGTCGTAGCAAAAGTGTTTGGTTTAACTTTCAATGTTACCGAGTCTAGTCTACCTTCGGCAGAAGCTAACATGACTTGAGCTAAATCGGTATCTTCAGTTAATAATGGTAAAACAGTTTGAGTTTCTGGGTCACCAAATCTAACGTTATATTCTAAAACTTTTGGTCCCGTGGCAGTGATAATGATACCGGTAAATAAGATACCTGTGAATGGGAAACCATCTTTTCTCATACCATCAATAGAAGGTTTAATAATGGTATCATTAATTTGTTGTAATAATTGAGGAGTAGCAACTGGAGCTGGTGCATAAGCACCCATACCACCTGTGTTTAAACCTTCATCACCATCACCGATTCTTTTATGATCTTGAGCAGCTGGTAAGTTGAAAAAAGAATAACCATCGGAAATGGTTAAAATTGAGATTTCATCACCTTCTAAGAATTCTTCAACGACAACTTCATCACCAGCAGAACCAAATTCTTTATCAACGATAACGGTTTTCAAAGCTTGAATGGCTTCTTCCTTATTTGATGGAATTAAGACACCTTTACCAGCGGCAATACCACTTGCCTTAATAACAACATTATGAGAAACACTTGAAACATAGGCTTTTGCAGATTCAAAATCATTAAAATTTTTGAAAGCAGCAGTTGGAATGTTATGTTTAGCCATGAAATCTTTTGAGAAAGTTTTAGAACCTTCCATATAAGCAGCTTTTTCACTTGGACCAAAAACTGGGATACCAACTTTCTTGAAATAACTTGAAATACCATCAACTAAAGGTTGTTCAGGACCAGGAATAACTAAACCAATATCATGAGCTTGAGCAAACTCAACTAATTTAGGGAAATCCTCTTTGCTTGAACCAATTGGGATATTTGAAGCTTTTGCAACAGAATCGGTACCTCCATTACCTGGAGCAACGTAGATATGTTTAACTGATTCAGATTGTGCTAATTTCCAAACCAAGGCATGCTCACGACCACCGTTACCGACGACAAGTAAGTTGAGAGACATTTTTTCGGTTGCTTTGAAGTGCTGTGATTTGTTTTCTGTTCTTTTCAGAGATGCAAATGAGCTCGGAATGAAGATGAGAAGCTAGAAACGAAATGAAATTTGAACAGTTTTCTGGTTTTTTGAATTTTTTTTTTTTTTTGGTTTTTTGTTGACTTGGAAAATTTATTTTTTAATTAGCGATTAATTAATTTTGACTCAAAAGTTTACAGTTTTATCTTTCTATTTATTTTTATATAGACAGCTGTTGTATAGATATTAGAACAGTAGCAGAGTAGTAAACTCAACTGAACAGATAAACTTTTCCTGAGGCTCCTCCTCCCACAAGCCAGTTCTGAGTCTGATGGAAGTTACACACTGCTGGAACATTGGTCATTAATGGATCAGAGATGTGTCCGATCTGTACTCCATCGTTGTTATACACATCGTAGTACTTGTTCATGTTGGCGATGACAAACTTCTCGACATTGTCCACGGGGAATTTATGCCATTTGGCTTTGAGAATAGACACCCATCTTCCTGTCTGACAATTATGTTTGATCTTGATGTTTGGTTGTAAATCACCTTCGTTATGCACATAATCTGGAGACCAATTGTGTGCTTCAGCTCCTAATTTGAAAATATTCACTGTATCATCGTAACCATTACATACCAAATCATTAGAATGGTTCCAATCAACGGTGGACACAGACAATCTTGAATCATAAGTACCTGTGTTATGCAACGTCAATAATTCATCATCCCATTCGTTCCATGAACAAGTCTCTTGTTTCCTCAAATCCCATATTTTCAAAGTTCTATCCAAAGACCCAGTAGCCAACTGGTTTTTATTCAATGGATTAATAGTAAACCCACCAATCTTTTTATTTGATAATCTGAATGTTGTTCTTTTACTATGATCATTACTTCTTAAATCCAATCTTCCAAATTCTCCCTGTAGTGTAGTATAATAAATCTCATTCTCATTATTAAAATTAATATCAGATATACCAACATCGAAATCATTAATGAAAAACTGTGAAGTCTTGAAAGAATTCAAATCAGTCATTCTAATTGATCCATCATAACTTGCAGAATAAACTTTATTTGGTTCATTAAAATTGAATTCAAATTTACAAATTGATTTACCATGTAATTTGAAAGTTCTGAGATCTAATTCCTCGGTGTTTTCACTGTTCCAAATACCACAATTTCCATTAGTATCTCCTCCAATAATCAATTTTTTATCATTAATTGGTACAAATGAAATATATGTCATTCTCTCTTTGGTTAACTTGATCTCATTTGGTTTGAAATGCGGATATATCTGCTTAGAAGAGAATTCTTCTCTCAATAACTTAATATCTTTTGATGAATTATCTTTTGCACTTATAGTTTCATAGTAATCACCAATAGAAAAATTGTTTTTCTTGAGCAAGTTTCTAAACTCATCAAATGCTTGCTCTCCAGACTCATCATCTGCATTCTCTTGTTTGATCAAATCCAATAAATTCAAATCACCATTAACTCTAATAGATTTCAATTTCTCAAACTCTTCTCTTTCTTTTCTTTTACGATCTTCTTCTAATTCAAACTCTCTTGCTTTACTATCTGAATCATCAACACTGACACCAGCAAGTCTTCTTGACCGTCTAGTTGGCAGGGCAGCAGGAGTCTCTTTCTTGATCTTCTTGACTTTATTATTTTCAGAAGATTTCACTTTCTTTTTAGCCTTTATTTCTTTCTGAGCATCTTGGAAAATTCCTGATGAAATTGAAGTTAAATTCAACTGACTCAACAACTTCTTGTTTCTTTCAATATTTGCCTGTCTTTGCTTCTCGAAATCAGAAATCGACATTTTTCTAGCTCTTCACTTCACTTCACTTCTCGTTAAATTGTGAAATGATTTTTAAACGCGTCTTGCTATATTTCGATTTTTTTTTTTTTACAACTGTTTGAAATGAACTTGTATGAGTATTAAAGAAAGAGAACCAGAATGTCCAATATTTTAAAAGTGTTCAATCCACCGGAATCCCGTGACTTGAAACCAGAAGAAGTACAAGACTGCTTGCCATGTCAACTTATGGCTTCCATTGGTTGTACAGCAACAGGATTATGGTTTTTAAGTGGGAAAGCATTTGAAGATAGTATTATCACAGTGGAAGAGAATTTAAAAAGGAATCCCATTTGGTGGAGGAATTCTATTAAAGGTGTTGGTGGGTTGCTTATTGGATATGGTGCATTTAGAGGGTATGAAATGATAAGAGATCAATCTAAGAAATTTACAGAATAATTATAATTATAACATGAATATCATTAATTGAACTAAAAAAGAAACTTATAAAACATAAAAACAAGGAACAGGAAACAAGACTAACAAAAACATGATGTAAATATATAACTGATGACAAAAGTATAACGAACTTTGAATGATGAATAATTATTTTTTCAATTTTTTAGCCAAATGTCGTAGTAAATGACGACTATCTTCTTTCTTATATTTATAAATAAAACAATTCTTCATTTGTAAAAATTCATTTGGAGTTGGGCGATCTTTTTGTTTTCTTAGACATAGGTCAATGAAATCACATAATTCATCACTATATTTACCTCTTGGTAAACTTGGAGGTTCTTCATTAACAATTCTTTGTAATAAATCCAAAATCCCATTTGGTGTGTCTTTTTTACCAAATGGGAATTCTCCTGTTGATAATTCAATCAACATTAATCCAATTGACCAAACATCACCTTTTATACTATAAACATCCCCTTGGATTCTTTCAGGTGACATATAAGTTGATGTACCAACAAAAGTATCAGCAATTGAATTGTTTGTTAATTCTCTACTAACACCAAAATCACAGATTTTAATTTCACCTCTTGAGTTTAATAACACATTTGATGGTTTGATGTCTCTATGAATGATTTTATGTTTTGAATATAAATAATTTAAACCTTCTAAAACGTTATATGTAATTTTACTTAAATAAACTTCTTTCAATTTCCCTAATTTTTTCAAAATTGTATCTAATGAACCACAATCCATGTACTCCAAGAAAATGGAAACACCATTGAAATTAAAAACTGGTCCATCTTCTGTTTGTATTATTCTTGTTTCTTCAATCGAATTATTATTGTTATTGCTGTTGTTGTTGTTGTTGTTGTTGTTGTTATGCTGTAGTTTAATGTCATTATCTATACTATTATTATTGCTGTTGCTATGAATGTCCTTATTTATTGAAGAAGAAGATGATGATGAATTAGAGTTGTCTATGAATATAGCACCATAAAATTCAACAATATATTCATTTTTAACCTCATTTAAAATTTTCAATTCTCGAAGAATCTGATTTTGAACTCTGAAACTTTTCTCAAAACTTATTTGCTTTTTAGCCATTATTTTATTAGTTGGAACATGTAAGATTTTAGAGACAATCCCACTTTGACCTTCACCTAAATTTCTCAAATTTAAAATATCTTTTTGCTTTATGTATAATTGATTATTGATTGATGTTGTTAATTTTTCAAAATTCTCAATAAACTCTATATCCTCATGTCTTCTAGATGTTGTGGAGCCAGGCGTGGATAACGCTGGTGATGAAAGTGTAAGATTGTTCAAATTGTTTGATAAGTTCAAATTCAAGTCATCACTACTATTGAAATTGCTGCTGGAGCCATCATTCAAAGTCAGTTTCTTCAAGTTACGTCTCTTGAGTGTCTTTGGCTGAAACAAACTGGAGGAGGGAGACTCTGCCATGGTGGGAGTAGATGAACCAGACCGAGGTGATTCTAATGGTTGATGTTGTTGTTGTTTCAAAACTGTCTGTGTCTCTGAATCGGCGATGATGGGCGGCAAGGGTTTGTTTCTGCTGACGTTTATAGTCAGCGTGGAGTTGAGTCTGTGGTTGTGCATTTAAATGGCAGCTAGAACACCAGCAACAGTGACAATTGAGCTTTAAATCTTGTATATCATTCGAATGATAGAAATTTTGGCGATGTTTCAACTTTTCCTAATGAAATTTGTATTTTTAGAAGTTTTTGCAGCAAAAACCTGGCAAGTTTCCGTTTTGGGATGTTTTTGCTGGTTTGTTTTGCCAGTCTTTCTGTTTTAAGCTGTTTGGCAGCAATTTTGTCACGTTTTTGCGCCATTTTTTAGCCAAACTGCCAAAGTCAGTAATTTTTGAGTTTTTTTTTTGTCGTAAAATTTCGTTTTTTCGCTTTTTTTCGAAAACTCGACGATGGCAAATAGAAAGAGAAAAAAAAGGATTTTTAATTACAATTTCACAGTTGTTTACACTGCTTCAAAAGCTCAAAATCTTCACTGGAAACTCACTTTGCAACGCTGCAATATTACGAAAGGAACTTATTCACACCGTTGCACCGCTTTTTTTTTTTTGTTTTGACTGAATTCTATCATATTTACTGCAACCAAACTTGGAACTGAATTAAAATCGAATTCATTTGCAAACTCACTTGAAAGAAATACACAAACCACAACTACAATCACACTACAGCAATGAGCGACTGGAAATCCGGACTTAGTATCCCAGAAAAAGACACAAGACCACAAACTGAAGATGTTACAAATACCAAAGGTAATAGTTTTGAAGACTTTTATTTAAGTAGGAAATTACTGATGGGTATTTTCGAAGCTGGTTTCGAAAAACCTTCTCCTATCCAAGAAGAAAGTATTCCTGTCGCGTTAGCAGGAAGAGATATCTTAGCTAGAGCCAAAAATGGTACTGGTAAAACTGCATCTTTTATTATCCCAACTTTAGAAAAAATTAAACCAAAATTAAACAAGATTCAAGCTTTAATATTATTACCAACAAGAGAATTGGCGTTACAAACATCCCAAGTCGTTAGAACTTTAGGTAAACATTTGGAAATACAATGTATGATTTCCACAGGTGGTACTTCTTTAAGAGATGATATCATCAGATTACATGACCCTGTGCAAGTTTTAGTTGGTACCCCAGGTCGTATCCTTGATTTAGCATCAAGAAAACTATGTGACTTAAGCGAATGTTCAATGTTTATTATGGATGAAGCTGATAAAATGCTTTCCGTTGAATTCAAAAAAGTTATTGAACAAATCTTAGATTTTTTACCAGAAAAACATCAATCTTTATTATTTTCTGCAACATTCCCTTTAACTGTTAAAGATTTCATTGCAAGAAACTTGAAAAATCCATATGAAATTAATTTAATGGATGAATTGACTTTAAGAGGTATCACAAATTACTATGCCTATTTAGAAGAATCTCAAAAATTGCATTGTTTAAACACTTTGTTCTCCAAATTACAAATCAATCAATCAATTATCTTTTGTAACTCTGCTAAAAGAGTTGAATTATTAGCTAAAAAAATTACAGAATTAGGTTATTCATGTTATTATTCTCATGCAAGAATGCCTCAAGATGCAAGAAATAAAGTTTTCCACGAATTTAGACAAGGTAAAGTTAGAAATTTAGTGTGTTCTGATTTATTAACTAGAGGTATTGATATTCAAGCTGTTAATGTTGTTATTAATTTTGATTTCCCCAAAACTGCTGAAACATATTTACATAGAATCGGTAGATCTGGTAGATTTGGTCATTTAGGTTTAGCCATTGATTTCATCACTTGGGATGATAGAGCCAATTTATTCAGAGTGGAAAAAGAATTAGGTATTGAAATTCCAAAAATCCCAAATAACATTGATGAAAGTTTATATGTTGCTAAAAACAATAAAACTGTTCCAAAACCTTTCCCAATTCAATCATTACCAAATGCAAGAACCGATGGGTTTAAATATGAAGGTCAACCATTACCTCAAACTTCAACTTCTACTTCAACTTTATCAAGTCAAAGTGCCACTCCAACTCAACAATTACCAAACCCAGCTCCTCAACCTCAACCTCAACCTCAACCTCATCAACAACAGCAACAACCTCAACAACAATTTTACCCACAACAACCTCAACCTCAACCATTTCCTAAACCACCTCAAGGTTTTCCACAGCAAGGTTACCCACCTCAAGGATATCCACAACAAGGTTATCCCCCACAAGGTTATCAACAATTCCCACCTCAACAATTTCAACAATTCCCTCCTCAACTACAGCAACAACAACAAAATCATCATCAACCACAACCAACTCAACAATAAAAAAAATATACTGTTGACAATTTATTAATGACTTATGAATTTTTTTTTTAAAAATCTTTACAATTTCATTTTCATTTTTAATACTACTTTTTCTATTCATTCACAAATATACTTTACAAGGATTTTTATTGTCTTTGATTTATGTTTTTTTTTTTTCTATTGTTATTTGTGCTTGACTTTTGATTTTTGATTTTGGTTTCCCTTTTTCTTGTTTTTGCTTTTTATTCACCTTGTTCAATGCACCAAAAGATGTACAGATGATCATTCATGAGATTATATTTTAGACAACTATTCACAATGTGAGTATTATGATAACTGCCACATGAAATATCTTTTTTTTAAAAAAAAAAAAAAAAAAAAAAAAAACTACAATTCTGATTTATACAAATATTAAAAAAATCTACAAAAAAAAAAAAAAAATTACTTGTTTCACTTTTTTTCACGTCCGTCATGTCTTATGTCCGTCATTGCATCTTGTCCCACATTACTCAACATCATTATCTGAAAATTTTTATTATCAACCCTTGCCGTTTTTCCTTTTGTTATCTAAATCACAATGATTTTGTACTCAAGCCACGTTTATGAAATCATCTGTATTTTAGATTCCAAAGATGAATGGCAGAGTATAGATGATGATGATGTGATTATCCCAACCAAAGCGTTTTTTGTTTTTTTAGTTGATTTAATTATTTTCTTTTTTATCAATTTCTTAATTTTTACAATATTCTCGCTTTTTTTTTTTTGGTTTTTAATTTATAGTTATAGATAAAAATGATTATGATTAATCTGTTTTGTAGTCTGATCATTCTATTAAAATTGGGGTTCTTGATATAATAGTTGTTGTTTCAAGCTTCATTTTGATAAAATCTTGTAGCTAAAAAAATCTGCTCGTTTTTAAATCAAAGCTAGAACTGACTTTATTATTCGTACGTTGTTCATATGTTCAATGTGCATTGTGTACAGATATCAAAAAAAATTATGCTCCGATTAATACCATTCACTTGTTCATTTAATACCCAAAATGCAATTTCAAGCACATTCTACAAATGCACCATATTTGATGCAAGCATTAATCCACATTCTTGTGTCAAAAAATGATTAGAGACTCGAGAGAAAATTGAAAAGGTAAGCAAAAAAAAACCCTTTGTTGCATTTTAGTGAAGATCATACAGAAACAGTGTAACGGTTGAATAACATGAGTGTTGTAATTGTTTGGGATAGTTATGAGTTTCATAAAGTTAGTGGTGGTGAATTGAGTTGAGAATGAGAAATAACGGAGTGAAATTCACGTTTAAAACAAGCAAGAATTGAATGTGATATGGATGAATACATAGAGTTGAGAGTTGAGACTACATTAATGATGTAAATAATAATTTCGTAATATTAGTTTTGAATTGTTATAACGTTATAAGAAGCTCGATGAGAGTTATTTAGAAGATAAGTTTGTAACACCTGGTAATTCTTTACCTTCTAATAATTCTAAAGAAGCACCACCACCAGTAGAAACATGAGATAATTTATCAGCAACACCGAATTTTTTAGCAACGGTTGCGGTATCACCACCACCAATGATAACGGTGTTACCAGCTTGAGCTGAGGCAACAGCGGCATCTAATAAAGCTTTAGTACCAGCAGAGAAATTGTCGAATTCGAAAACACCTGGAGGCCCATTCCAAACAATGGTTTTAGCTTTAGCGACAGCAGCAGCAAATAATTCTCTTGATTTTGGACCAGCATCTAAACCTTGTAAATCATCTGGGATACCTTCTTCAGCGGTGGCGTAACCAACTTTAGCATCTTTTGAGAAAGAATCAGCAGTAACGAAATCAACTGGGAAGACTAATTCAACGTTATTTTTTTTAGCCTTTGCGATTAATTCAGGAACGATTTTAGCACCAGCTTCATCGAATAAAGATTGACCAATTTTGGTGTTATTCATAACTTTAGCAAAAGTGAATGACATACCACCACCAATGATTAAAATATCAACTTTATCTAATAAGTTGTTAATCAATTGGATTTTATCAGAGACTTTAGCACCACCTAAGATAGCTAAGAATGGTCTTTCTGGGTGTTCTAAAGCTTTAGCGAAATAGGTCAATTCTTTGTTCATTAAGAAACCAGCAGCTCTTTGTGGTAAATCGAAACCAACGACTGAAGAATGAGCTCTATGAGCAGTACCGAAAGCATCATTGATGTAAACATCAGCTAAAGCGGTCAATTGTTTTCTGAAAGTGGCAACAGCTTCTTTATCAGCTTTAACTTTACCAGCATCGGTTTTTTTGGAACCTTCTTCCTCGATGTGGAAACGTAAATTTTCCAAAAGGAAGATTTGACCATTTGAACCAGAATTAACAGCAGATTCAACTTTTTCACCAACACAATCATCTAAGAAAATGATTTTTTGGTTTAATAGTTTTTCTAATTCTTGAGCAACTGGAGCTAAAGAATATTTAGCAACTTTTTCACCATTTGGTCTACCAAGATGAGAAGCTAAGACGATTGCCTTAGCACCATGTTCTTGAACGTATTTGATGGTTGGTAAAGCAGCAACGATTCTTTGGTTGTTAGTGATGGTTGTACCGTCTAATGGGACGTTGAAGTCAACACGAATAAAGACACGTTTGCCCTTGACGTCTAAGTCAGTGACGGATAATTTGCTTGAGATGGACATAATCTGAGATGTGTTAGAGTCAATTGAGTGCTGTAGTGATGTAGAGGCAACTCACTGTTTTGATGATTGCAGTACGAAACAGTTTAAGAGTGAATTTCTGAAAGAGAATCAGCAGCTTATTTATAATTGTGGAATAAAATATGGTACTTATAATTTTTGTAGTTGGCTGATGGCGAGCATCAAACTTTCAACGTACAGCCAAAGAAGAAGAAAGAAGGAAATTTCACAGTGAAAAAAGGTGACACTCCGGGACGTTACCCTTATTTACTGCTAGTTATAACGTGGTGTTTCATCAAGCTTAGCACAACAGACGACACATGAGTGAGTTGATGTAGTACAGTAGTGTAGTGTAGTTACATAGCTGGATACCATGGTGTGACTGGAGAACTGCTGTTTTCTTTTGATTGAATTACCTTCGGTACTACTCGTTGAGCAATGAATAAATCAACTGCTTAAACTCAAATCTTGTGAGTAAAGAACTCTGTTTCAAGTCCATTCTTTTCACTAGAAGAACCCCCAGCTCACCACTCAATTCATCATTCAATTCTACTTTCAACCATCCTCTACATCTCTCAATTCCATTATTTCACTACAACTCACATCTCTCTTCAGCTACTACAGCCGATTAATAGTCAAAAAATCCCAGATCTCTAATCATATTTTCTAGCTGCTGGAAAAAAAAAATTCATAACTAAAAATCTCCAGAAATCTCACTACAGACAAACAACTTCATGATCTAGTGATCTCCAGAGACCACAGCGCTCCTCTCCTTCTTTCTTCCAGCGCACGGCTCTCAATCATGACAACACAGCTAGCTATCAACGCAAAATACGTCTCATACGCACACACAGCTTGTGCTTCTGCTGCTTTCATTGTCGCTTTGATCGTTGGAGTTTGGCTACATTATTACAAAATCGTCCAGAACGCATGGTATGGGTACCCCGATGAGTGGTTCCCTAGTGTCAGTGCCACAATTGGAGACAGGTACCCGGAACGCTCCATTTTCCAGATCTTAATTGCATTGACTTCTGGTCCAAGATTCTTGCTTTTATTTTTATGTTATATTCGTCTTTATGACCCATTGAGACCTAAACTCAGCTTTTGGGGGCTAGTGAGTGGTGTAATAAGAACAGTCACTTGTGGTGGCTGGGTTTATATCACTTCTACTGATGATCATGACGCTCATGATGTTTTCATGATCGCTTATATGGTGCTAACTATCCCATGGGAATATTATGTTATTACTTCCACTCCAAAGAGAACAAGCTTAAGAAATAAGAGATTCATCACTTCATTCTTATTTTTTGCAGCAATTGTTCCATTGATTTATTTTTTCATTCAACATAAAGTTCATAGAGTGCCTGGTGCTTATTCAATTTATGCATATTTTGAATGGTCTTTGATTATACTAGATATCTTATTTGATTCATGGACTGCTTATGATTTCAAAGATTTGGAAATCACTTTAAACACAGCAAAATTATCATTCACAGTGGAACCAATTACATCATCCACATCAACTTCTACAGATAAAATTTTAAAACCAAAATATAAACATGATATTCCAATAATTGAAATCATTGCAAACATCATTAATTCTTACATTTATTGGTCTGTCTTATCAGCATTATTTGTTGCTGTTTGGTTTTTCCCATTATGGAACATGGGTGCCTCCGGTTTAGAATACAGTATCATAACCAATTTATCACCAATTTTCCTAATAATCCCATTCATTAAAAAAATCTTCAATAAATTTTATAAGATAAGTCGTTTACTGTGTGTTGTGTTGGGTATTGGTGCATATCTAATTGAAGATCCAGAATCAAGACTTTATATCATCTCATTAGGTGTTGCATTTGGTTCTATTGCATTGGCAAATGAAGTCTCATTATTATCAACCGATAAATTAAGATCCAAACTATACTCATCAACTTTCTTAACAGGTTTATTATTATCTTCAATCACTAAATTTGCTCATTATTCTGATAACCCAATCTGGCCAACTTTAAACCCATCAATTGGTGGTTGGAATAAAACCGGGTTAATTGTTGGGATCATTGGTGCAATTTTATCACCAAATCCAAATTATTATTTTAAAAATCAAACTTCTAATTCAAATTTCAGAAAACCTTCAACTTTATTTACTGGATTATCATTTGGTTCATTATTATTTTCATTGCATTCAATGCTAAGTGACTCTTCCACAATGATCACATGGGTTTGGGATGGATACCCTGTCCATGGCCCTGTCCCGGTTCCACATGGATCTTTATCATTAATCGTTTTTGCAATTGGAATCTATATTTCATTAACCAAAAATTTCAACAATTCAAAACTCAAAGTTTTCACATTTGGTATAATCTCTTCAGTTTTATTATATTTAGCAAGAGGTTGGGTTGGTTATATTGGTGCATTAGGTTACACTTTATTCATTTGTATTGTGACTCCAATGATTATGAATAATGTTGGTAAATGTAATTGTGGATTGGTATTTTTCATTTCTGGTGTTTGTTATATCGTTCTTGTTTTAGCTCATGTTTGGATCGTTGCTTATGCTTTTGTTCCATATGGTTGGATTTTAAGAGAAAGAACTGATACTGTCTTAGGTTTAAGTTTGATTTTACTAGGTTTAGGTGTTGGTTACCAAGATAATGACGATGAGCAAGTTGCACTTGAGACTGAATTCAAGAAAAATCCAGTTCTATCAAAATTCAAAACTATTTTAACAAGTTTATCAATTGTTTCTTTGATAATTGCATATCTAAGATTCCCATTTATTGATCCTCAACCTCATCATCCAGAAACAAGAACTTTCAGTGCAGGTATTTGGACCATTCATTTTGGTTTAGATAATGATATGTGGGTATCTCAAGGTGGTATTAGAGATTTAGTCAAAGATTTAGAACTAGATATCATTGGTTTATTAGAATCAGATACACAAAGAATTGTCATGGGTAATAGAGATTTGACTCAACAATTAGCTGAAGAATTAAACATGTATGCAGATTATGGTCCAGGACCAAATCAACATACTTGGGGTTGTGCATTATTATCAAAATTCCCAATTTTGAATTCAACTCATCATTTATTACCATCACCAGTTGGAGAATTAGCACCAGCTATTCATGCAACTTTGGATGTTTATGGAGAATTGGTTGATGTTGTTGTTTTCCATAGTGGACAAGAAGAAGATGTTGAAGATCGTAGATTACAAAGTTTAGGTGTTAGAGATATTATGGGATCAAGTGATAGACCAATGGTATTGCTAAGCTACTTGGTCACTGTTCCATTAGAGGGTAACTATAATACATATGTCAGTAAAGAAAGTGGAATGCATGATATTGATCCAAGTGATGATGATAGATGGTGTCAATATATTTTATATAAAAATTTGGTTAGAACTGGATATGCAAGAATAACAAGAGGTACATTAACAGACACCGAGGTTCAAGCAGGTAAATTTTATGTTCCAGATGTTAAAGGTGGTGAAATTGTTAGTGAAGAAACCATGTATTCACAAGAAAGAGTTGCTGAAGAAAATGTTCCAGAAGAATTAAGATTCCCAAGCATTTTCTATGGTGAAGGTATCAGAGAACATAGATTCCATGTCTTTGATGAACCCCGTTATTTTACTCCATTGTGAGTCGTGACTATGGATTTTTGGGGGACTCTTGATTTATTCATTTATATCGTGTTTTTTATTTACAATCATTTAATAAAAGTTATAGTTAATTACATTTTATGTGTCAAACCGTAGAGGTGAAAACCAAAACAGAAAAATTAGGCTATTTGAATTATACTAGTTACCCGCACAGAATCTCACTCATGATTCCAATTTCCAGTCACCAGTTTCTGCCGACACGTGTGACCATCTGCGGCATTACGCGGTTGTGGGTGGCAATAGGTCCTTGTTGTTAGGGACACGCAGATGACCTTCTCAGAGATTGAATGGAATTACACATAGTTGAAATTTAAATCATTTGATAACTTCATTTGATGATGCTTGTTTATAAGTACAAAAAAAAAAAAAGGGTGTTTACAACCACAGTGAAAATGCCAATTGTTGGGTTTGGTGAGGGTCTTTTGAGTGACGTTGGTCATTTTGTGGTTAAGAAGTTGTCTGACATGTTTCTAATTCTTGATTATCATGTATGTACTTAGTACTAGTAAACAGTGGTAAACTAGAAAATTGTCCCTCAATTTTGTATGAATTTTGCCATTCAAATCGGCACCGCTATCTGAACTGACAAAAAGAGGGTCCTGGTTGGTTGTTGGTTCTTCGCACTACATTGAACCACTTAAAGCTTCATTTAGATCTCCAAGCTCTGTGATTGCAACACTGCTCTCTAAACATGCAACTCTCAAGCTCAATGGCTCCCCAGCAAGCAATCTAAACTGGAAGTCTTACCACCACCAAAGGAAGAAACATTTTAAATCAGGCGGAACATTTTTTTTTTCCTAGCTTAGGTTCTTAACTGCTTGTCCGCCTGGCACTCCGCCTAACTGCTTCTGCCTAATTTCCCTACAATTCCTTGACTTTCCTGCCTAGCTCAAGTAAAATTATCTCTTTCTAGGCGGAACCCTTTTGGCGGGATTTGTTTCAGCCGTTTGTTGCGCGTCCAAGTTACTTGAAAAATCCATGACCAAAAACTTGCATCAAATTGATTTGTTATGCTGTTGGTATAAATTCAGCTGACCCTGCTGTTTTGTTTTCTTTTACCATTGGAACAGCATCCCCCTTTCTACAAGTGTATTAACTCATTGTTGATATCTACCTTTTAAGCAATCAATAGAATACACATATTGAAAACAACAACAAAAAAAATGTCCACTTTACGTCTCGCCTCTTCTTTGAGACCACAACTTTTACACAGAAGCAGTTCTTCTTTCATGAACTTAGCTGCTACTAGAACTTATGCTACTGCTGAGAAAACTTTAAAAGAAAGATTTGCTGAACAAGTCCCAGCTCAAATTGAAACAATCAAACAATTGAAAAAAGAACATGGTAAAACCGTTATTGGTGAAGTTTTATTAGAACAAGCTTACGGTGGTATGCGTGGTATTAAAGGTTTAGTTTGGGAAGGTTCTGTTTTAGACCCAGTTGAAGGTATTAGATTCAGAGGTAGAACTATCCCAGATATCCAAAAAGAATTGCCAAAAATTGAAGGTTCTGAAGAACCATTACCAGAAGCCTTATTTTGGTTATTATTGACTGGTGAAATCCCAACTGCTACTCAAGTTAAAGCTTTAAGTGCTGAATTAGCTGCAAGAGCTCAATTACCAAAACACACTGAAGAGTTGATTGATAGATCTCCAAAACATTTACATCCAATGGCTCAATTCTCATTGGCTGTCACTTCTTTAGAATCTGAATCTCAATTTGCAAAAGCTTATGCTGCTGGTGTTAACAAAAAAGATTACTGGAAATACACTTATGAAGATTCTTTAGATTTATTAGCTAAAATCCAAACTATTGCTGCAAGAATTTACCAAAACGTTTACAAAGATGGTAAAGTTCCAGCAATTGACCCAAATGCTGATTATGGTAAAAACTTGGCCACTGCTTTAGGTTACGGTTCAAACAAAGAATTTGTTGAATTAATGAGATTATACTTAACCATCCATTCTGATCATGAAGGTGGTAACGTTTCTGCTCATACCACCCATTTAGTTGGTTCTGCTTTATCTTCCCCATACTTATCATTCTCTGCTGGTTTGAACGGTTTAGCTGGTCCTTTACATGGTCGTGCAAACCAAGAAGTCTTGGAATGGTTATTCAAATTCAAAGAAGAAGTTAAAGGTGATTACTCAAAAGAATCTATTGAAAAATACTTATGGGATACATTGAACAATGGTAGAGTTGTTCCAGGTTATGGTCATGCCGTTTTAAGAAAAACTGATCCAAGATACACTGCTCAAAGAGAATTCGCTTTGAAACATTTACCAGATTTCGATTTATTCAAATTAGTTTCTGCTATTTATGATGTTGCTCCAGGTGTTTTAACTAAACATGGTAAAACTAAGAACCCATGGCCAAATGTTGATTCTCATTCCGGTGTTTTATTACAATACTACGGTTTGACTGAAGCAAGTTTCTACACTGTTTTATTTGGTGTTTCAAGAGCCTTTGGTGTCTTGGCTCAATTGATTATTGACAGAGCTGTTGGTGCTTCGATTGAAAGACCAAAATCTTTCTCAACTGAAAAATACATTGAATTAGTTAAAAGTTTGAAAAAATAAGTTTAATTTAATTTATCAATCTGATTTAATTGATTGAGATTTTTATTTATTTAATTTTGAACATAAAAAACAAAAAGACTTATGATAATGACTGGATTCTTTGTATATGAAATTTGAATTTTATATTCTACTATGATTTTTATTTCGATTGTAGTTCTATCGTCATTTGTTTCATATCAATGCTTACATTGACACCAAAACATCCAGACGTTGATGCTGCACACAAAACTTATCCCAAAAATTTTTTTGATTGCGATGTTTTCTCTGGGTTCTAATATCTAGGCTTGAAATTCCTTTGAGCTCTATGTCTATGATCAAGACATATTGTATTGTGTTGTTGTCTGCTCAGTGCTGAACCCTGACGCCATTATTTCGAGTTTCAGATTAAACCTTTTTTCCAAAAAAAAAAAAAAAAAAAAAATTGATACTAAAATTTCAAAACTTTTTGTTAAATCTAAATATTTCTTTCAAGTGACATGATATACACCATGGTTTACATCCCGAGATTGCACAGTCCTTCAATGGCCACGATTGATCTCCTGCGCGGAAAACAAAAAAAATTTTTGTTCAACCCTATGATAATGTGTCAAAAAGAAATATTTATAAGAACTCCTCATGGGGGGCTCGAACCCCCGACATTTCGGTTTCTCCCAGTTAGGCGTTAAAAGCCGAACGCTCTACCAACTGAGCTAACAAGGACGAGTTCTTGTTCTGCAAATTATGCCCAAATGCCTGAATTCTACCAACAAACGCCGTATTTGGTAAGTTTTTTGTAAGTTCTATGAAGGGTAACCAGAAGTTGCTTTAGAAAGTAAATTTAGGCTTAAAGCTTACTGAGTAGCTGTGTGGTTATTCTTTCCACCAAACTAGAGCTGTATTATGGTCTAACAGCTCATAATTAATAAGAAAACCAAAAAAGTATTGAGATTATCAAATAAGAGTTTATTAAAATATTAAGAATATTTAGTGAAAATGTCGAATTAATTATATATTATTGTTATTATAAAGCTGTCACTAGTAACGAGAGCTCCGCTGATGTAATGCTTATGTCATATTCATGGTGGTCCAAAATTTTGAAAATGAAAGCAAAAAAAGTACATAATTCCGCAAGATTTTTTGATTATTAATCAATGACTCAGCATTTTTAGCGTACTTTTGATTAGTCAACGCTTACGCTCACGTGGCTACTCACGTGATACAAGCAAATGTCTGATGCAAGTAGACGCGCTTTACGCATGATACGTACATTTGCAGCTCACGTGACAGTGCATGTGATAACATTGCATATTTGATTATTAATAAATTATAAATTAGAATGATTAGTAATTGATTTACAATTTGTTTTGAAATTAAAAATGAAATGGATTAAAATCTATATAAAACTAAATACACATTATGAATGATACAGCACACAGCTAGCAGAACAGTATGAAACACTGTTACTGATGTACTTGTATCATCACACAACTAAATCAAAATTAGAAGCACACTCAATGGCTTGTTGTCGGCAGATCAAGCAGCAATAACAATATCAACAATACCAACATATCACAATCAGGCCTTTAAATCACCAACACGTGTATTGCATAATTCACATATCAGTTATAATAAATCTATAATATTGTTAGTATAATTTTTTGAAAGATAATAGCTATAATAACTCACCAATTAGACTAATGAATAGCTCATATGTTGACACATAAAATAAAAGCACATCGCACTTTGCTTCATGTATAGTTTAAACACCTGTTACATATATCTATAACATGTTAATACTTTACTCAATAAAGTGAACTGTAATATAACTTACCTATAGCTTAATCATCAACAATTGAAAGACAAAATCTTTAAAAAAATAACCACCAAATTTGACTAGAGTATAGTTAGTAAAGAAAAGAATGGTTATAAAATAAATGGTAGAAGAAAGAAAATAAAAGTGGGAAGTACCTCCTTATATAGTTTTTAGAGCTCAAATTTGAAATTAATGGTGAAATTTTAGAGCAGTTTTAATTGGACAAGTTTACGAAGAAAAAGGTGTGAAACATTCTCAATTGGTAAGAAAGACTGCCCAAACGGTCACTGCAGTCAGCTACACCACATTGAGCTGCATTTGTCCTTGTCTGCACTTCTAGTGTCCACGGTTCTTGCTCAAAATAAAAGATCTTCTTGAAGTTGTAAAAATCTGGACGCGTCTGTTTGCATTTGTCCAAACATTTGTTTACATATGATGTACAAAAGTTCTCATTGGCTAGTAAAGCTATATGCTTTATTCTTTTAGCTCTTGGTAAGTGTATCTAAATCTCCAGAACCAGGGCTTTCTGTTCCAGGTTGAACGGTGTCCATACGATGATTTTTGACTAAATGATGAGCTTTCAAAGTTGTTTGTTTACAAGATTTATTGAATAAATATATCTATTTCCTTTCTTATGAAGCTTTATATAGAGGTTCATAGCTCTCTGAATGGTACTATCTTTTCTAGATGGTTGTAGGTGTTCTGTAGCTCTTCAAATGTCCTTTCAGCTTTGAAAAAAACGCGCAACTGAATCTTCCTTGACAACAATTAAAATTGGTTGAAACACTTTTAGGCTGACGCGTAAATTATTCAGATCTGATAATTTGAAAATCAAAGAACAGCACAGCTATAGTTCTGCGATGATTGTAAAGATTATCACGTCTACCAGTAGCTAGATATGTAGCACCACTATGTAGTCTAGCTGATTGTCTACAATTTCCAGCTTTCTACTCTTTCCTAGCACTACTGTAGCAGATTTTAGTAACCGAATAAAATATTTTATATTTTCTAAATCATTTTACAATTAATAAATCACTTCAAAATTGCCTAATACTTGAAGCACTACCCATTGTAATGCTAAGCTATCCATTGTATGTCTTAAATCATCAACTTATTTTTCAAAATTTAAGTTACAGATAATTAAGTAGTGCTAATAATCTAAAGTTGTCGTTCAACTTATTTCACTTGCCACAGCATTTGCCACAATTTTTCAATTTTAAATAGGAAAAACAAGTACTAATAATAGTCAAAACATTTAAAGATTTTATATTGTTATTTAACACCTGGCCTAGTGGTCGAAACTATGCAGAAATTAAACTAGAGGTTCGATTCATGAGGTATTGCTCAGTTAGTAACTTTTTGGATAACTGGGTAAAGCACTAAAACCATTTATAGCAGTCCAAATTTTTTTTTATATAGTTAAAGAAATTAAATTAAAACTAGTGATTGGTATACTACAAAGCATTGATTCAACTTTACTGTTGATGAAAGATATACTACCACTGATGAAGAGTATTCGTATCCAGTTTCTTTAGAATTTATGGCTTCTGAGACCTAAGATTAATGGATTTTGGAAGGTTGAACTTTGATACAAAATTGACTTTAAGATTTTTCCTAACTAGGAAAAATAATTCTTCAAAAAAAATCTCTAAGTATTTCAGATATTGATAGTAAATTCAGTAATTATAGCAGTTTGAAGCCCTAAAAGATTCTAA